>JAWQFJ010020636.1:65000-67500 GCA_034096865.1 Theodoxus fluviatilis | reverse complement strand
TTGTTTGTTAAAATAAACCCCGAAGAGATAAAGAGAGAGAGAGAGAGAGAGAGAGAGAGAGAGAGAGAGAGAAAGAAAGAAAGAAAGAGAGAGAGAGAAAGAAAGAGAGAGAGAAAGAAAGAGAGAGAGAGAAAGAAAGAGAGAGAGAGAGAGAGAAAGAAAGAGAGAGAGATTTGTTGCAAAACATTCGATGTAGGGATAAAGAGACCTTCGCAAATTAAAAAATGAAAGCGAAATAAATGGATAAGTCTCCGTCAGTATTGTAGTGACTTTTTCTCTTTATTCTAGAGCCAGGGTTCGCACAGTTAGGAAAATCCAATTCCAGACTTCTTCCAGATTTTTTGCATACATTCCAGAGGGTTTTCCAGATGTAGACAACTAAATTCAGAGTTCCAAAGGTTGAAACAATAGAATTTTCCCATGGCAAGAGAGAAGACAAGCGTGAAAGTCCAGCGGAGAAAATGGCGCGCGAGAAGTGTGACAACCTAGAAACAGCTGAAACTGCGAGCTGCACGTTTCGTATCTGTACGAAACTACGCAACTCTGCTTAATTACCTCCCCTAACGCACTCGACAACAATATGGCGGCAGCTTTGGTAAATGTCCAGACGCGATCGCGTTTAGGAAAATAGAAAGCATTTAAAAGAAAAATAATGTTCAAGACTTTGTCAAGACTGATTCTGCATTTTCAAGACATTTTCCAGCCTTTTTCCACGAAGACAACAAAAAAGGTAGCGATTTCCCAGATTTATTCAAGTCTGAAATGTAATTTTTCAATTTTTCTAGACTTTCCAGACTGTGCAAACACTGTTAAGTGCTTCAATTCTTTGTTCTTCCTATAAACTGTCAGGCTTTTGGTCACTCTTGCACAGCAATCTTGCTGACGAGTTGGACACCTGAAGCGTGTTTCTCAAGACTGATATACTACCAGAGGCAATCCAATAGGCGTTTCGTCTTCCTTTTTAAAAGTGATCGCTGTAATCATACAGGGATCGTTATCAATATTTGGACGAACACTCAGGCAGTATCTTGTTTCGCAAACGGACTAATGACAAGATCTGATTGCTTGGACGTTTGATGTGATTGCAGGGATCACGTTTTTTTAATAAATCGGAAACACCTCTCCGATTTTCTCTGACTAGCATATCATAGTCCTGGGGAAAACGCCAATGGTTTAAAGAAAACCACCTGTTCACTTTTTCCAACAAATTTTCATGGAACTCAACTTACCTGCCGATATTATCTATACACTCTGAAAAGAACAGACAATCGCACACTGCTCACCGATTTCTCACACAACAACGGCAAACGTCGTTTTAAAAATATGTCGATTTGCTTTGCCACTTGTTCGAATCTTCTAATCATTTCAGTCTTTTGCGGAAAACACGCAGAAACACGTGTCCCACTTCAAAAATGAAATACGGTCACGAGGTGAGTTCTATATGTCGAAACTTGACGCATCTCGTTCTCAGTGCAGCAATCCTACTCCAAGGAGATAGTGTTTCCATCAACACGGGGACAGCTTGTGTGTCGGCGCCGCTTCCTGTTGATGGGTAATGCTTCATTATGACTATCATATTCGACCCCCGCCATCTTCAGGCGGCATCTGAGCAAGCAGATTTGGCACTGACGGATGTGTTTGGACAGTCTGCAGGTTTGTGTTGAAACTGGAACCACATCAGGCTGTAACTATGGCTACCAGGGAAGAGTGCTCCCGGCAGTCCCATCCAACAGATGGCAAGAGAAAACTGGCTGTGTGGAGGTAGCTGATACTTCGAGATGCAGGTGGTGATAGGGTGATGAAGATGCGCTGACGTAGAGGTCTTTAAAGCATGTTTTGGGTGACTCCATGTCATCCTGAAGTGACGCTAATTGCCTTGATGTGTGTTGAATTACCATGAACGCATGGGATCCCTCGATGGCAACAGATATTATCAGCGTGATGAAACGTCGGAACCATTTGATAGACCAAATGAGTAATCTTCATACAGGGATGCATGCTCACTCTTAGTTTCCCTTAAAGGTTTCGCTTTCCTTTACGTTACATGATGCACCTGCTATGAGACCTGGCAAATGCACTGAGGCAATGAATTTGCACTGCAGAGTACTCAGTTCTCATCAAAGGCTTCTGATTTAGAGACGCGATTAAGTGCGGTCGTGTGAGAGTAATGTTGAAAGCATTGCTGCAGTTTTCTATGTATACATTAGAGCAGTGCTTCTGGATTCTTTGATAACGATTAATGAGGCATGTCGACGCCTTTGAAGGACATCATGCAGTCGATCGCTAAAACTGTTTGGAGCAATTGCTTAACTTTTTTCATGTAATCGAGAACCATTATCTGTTAGCAAGCCCGATTAGATAATGCCCAAGCACTGACAAGGATTGTTTGCTGCAGCGTCTTGAAACTCGAAATTGCCAGGAGAATAATTCGAAAATATTCTCCACTTTATCCATGCACATGGATGTTATTGTTGTGTTCTATTCTCCAGGTAAAACCTAT
>JAWQFJ010020636.1:47500-60000 GCA_034096865.1 Theodoxus fluviatilis | reverse complement strand
AGAGAGAGAGAGAGAGAGAGAAAGAGAGAGAGACAGAGACAGAGACAGAGACATGCAGAGACAGAAGACTCCTGCCCCATTTCAAGGCAAACCTCTCTTATATATGAGGAAAAAAATGAAACCATGAGAGAGAGAGAGAGAGAGAGAGAGAGAGAGAGAGAGAGAGAGAGAGAGAGAGAGAGAGTACATAAGCAGCTTACCTCATGCCGTAGTAAGGACGTTGGAAGTCCCGGCACGATCGTTGAGGCTGCAGCCTCTGGAGATCCCAGCACTATTGTTGAGGGTGCATCCTCTGGAGATCCCAGCATGAGCGTTGAGGGTGCAGCCTCTGGAGATCCCAGCACTATTGTTGAGAGTGCAGCCTCTGGAGATCCCAGCACTATTGTTGAGGGTGCAGCCTCTGGAGATCCCAGCATGAGCATTGAGGCTGCAGCCTCTGGAGATCCCAGCACGATTGTTGAGGGTGCAGCCTCTGGAGATCCCAGCATGAGCGTTGAGGGTGCAGCCTCTGGAGATCCCAGAGCAGCCTGCAGGTCATCCTCACTTTGCAGTCGTTGAAGAACTTCATTTGGGATGCTGCTTGAAGTAAGCCCGATTTTGGCATCAGCACCGAACAGTGCAGCAAATGGTGTTTGCTTTATACCTGAGTGATAGCTCTTGTTTTTTTAAAATTGTACAAACTTCAATTCCACTGTCCAGTTTGTGGTGTTGTTGTCGGCCATCCAAGTTGTCATCATGTCCTTAATGTCGGAATTTGCTCTTTCAACAGACCTCTGTGACTGGGGATGTCGGGGCTTCCCGTGGAGGAGAACCAAATCAGGCCACAAGTGTTTTAGTTCCGTGATGACTTTGGCACAAAACTCAGCACCGTTGTCAGTTTGAAGAATTTGCGGGGCTCCGAAGAGAAGGAAAATGTATAAAAGTTGGTATGCCACCTCTGCTGGTCGTTTTGTTGTAAGGGCTCTAAGCACGCAAAACTTGGTAAGATGTTCCTGGTAGACCATAACCCATGAGTATCCTCCTTGTTTAAGTGACTGATAGTCAATTAAATCCACTTGAGATCTTGATCCAAAGGACTTTGACAGGAGAGGCTTCACAACAATGCCTTTAATCGTAGGTCTTCTTTTTTTCCCCTGACACTGAACGCACAAAGACTTGAACAAAGTGACACTGGCCTCTGTTATGTTTGCATACTTTTTCCCAGCCTCTTTCAACATTTTATCACGGCCACCATGGCCAGTGACAACATGGATGCGCTTTAAAACATCGTACATTTCCTCAACAAATATGAAGTGTTTTGGTTGCTCAGTTTCGTCCTTTCGCTTTAGAACGAGTTTGGATACTTGCCCACAGGTAAGAATTTCATACCTTCTTAGAAGGTGCCTTTGATGTTGGGTTTTAGTAGCTGATGTTGCTGCTGCTTCCTTCACTTCATCTAAAATTCTGTGGTACTCATCTCTGGTCATAAGGAATCTATTTGCTTTCTCCTTATTTTTTAGCACTTCCTCAAGAAATACTTGTTCTTTCGCGTCCATGTTGCTTGATATGAATCACAGACTAGACTGACTTTTTCAACTGAACTGAATCTGCCAGAGGAAAAATCAAAACACAAACACCGACAACAGTTCACGAAATCATTCTGTATTTATCAAGAGAGTGAGTAAAAGTCAAGAAAGAACTCATTTCCAAGCAAAAGAAGTTTTCAAGAGTGATCAAAGCTCACTGACATCGAATTCATTTTATGGTAAAATGTACACGTCTTTCTGTTTGTGTGTTTCAAACTAATCAGGGAATACGCCAAAAAAATGACCTCCCATTTCAGGGAATAAGCTAAATCCCTGATTTTTTAAAGGGAATAAGCTTACTCCCCAGTTGAAACAGAGAATAAGCCTATTCCCTTAAAATTTCAGGGATTAAGCTTATTCCCTAAATGTTCTTATTCCCTGACAGAGAGACAGAGACAGAGACAGAGACAGAGACAGAAACTAAGCCCATGGCTCACCATTGCGTAAGTCAGAATGGGCAGCTTGTGTATAGTAGAGAAAACACATACGGAACCCATGTCTTCTTGCCCCACCCACAGCGAGCCAACTGCCAGGAAAGAGCAAGGAGGAGAAGGAGGAGGTGGAGAAGGAGGAAGAGGAAGGGCAGGGTATTATCCATTTCCGCTTTGAGCCCAGCCCGAGTTTTAGACGTCAGGCATGTACACAGAACGTTGCCATAGAGCTTGCTGGTTCTTGTTGAGTTGTCTCGTTCACAGTAGTCCCGTCGCAGAATCAGAAAAATATTGTAGGTTTATTCAGTGGCCAAATATTTTATACTGGAAGTATCGAGGAAGGAACGCTACGTATCGCTTTGTGCCCGTGTTTTTGTGTCTGAGAATGGATCTAAACAATGTCTGCAGGAGCCCAGGCGATTCTGCCTCTTCATGGATCCATGATGTGGAAAAGGCGGCTTTAAGGTGAAGTTCTACTTGTTCCAGAAAGTCATACTGCTGAGATGATTCGTCATTTGATTACTGAATTCACAGCATCTCATGTTTCATGACGATTTGCAGTTATCTGTTTCTCGCCGCATGCCTCCCCCGAGAGCCGTCACTAAATAGCCCTGTCTGGGCAGATATTGCTATTTGCATCAACACGATTGACAGTGTTGACAGCATTGTCATAAAAGTACGCTGAGTAAATTATCCATGAGGTTGCTGACAAAAGGGAAACAATCAGACGGATTAAAATCATAAATAATATTCGACGAATGAACATAAAGCTGTAATTTTAGCATTGATTGCACGTGGGATGCCGGGGGAGAGGGGGTGAGGGTGGGTGGGGGTGAGGGGGTGGGTGGGAATGAGTGGGTGGGTGGGTGGGGGGTGGGAGGTGGTGGGGGTGGAGGCGAATGGCGGAGGACTCTGATGATAAGTGAAACGAAAGATGCATAGGATGACAGTCTTTGCAATTAGCAATGGCGACAATTGAAAATATCCTGTAGATGTTGGTGCTCATTTATACATATTCTACGCCCACTTCCCAGCCCCCCTTTATTTAAAACTAAGCAAAGACAAGTATCACTTATGATGTATGATAAATTCTGTATGTGTATCTGTACCTTTGTCTTCTCTTAGCCTCAGTGCATAAAAGACTACCCATCCCTTGTGCGAATGCTGGTTCCTGATCACATTTGAGTTGCACAAACATTTGATCTGTTCATCCCGTGGGAGGAGCATCATACACATGCCGCTGACAGACTAAAAGAGTCTTCTTTCGAGCACCCAGTGGGATGCACGCAGTTTTGATGAGTTGCCTGACATCCTCTGTCACAGCTCCTTAGCGTACGTGCCCTGTTCGGCATCTGCGTTTGTGTCTTGGTGCAAAAACGCTCGCTGCCGGAAACCGGATCTTTGCTGACGCACTGTGTTTTGTGAATCGACAGTTTCGCTCGTCCGAGCTGCAAGAACAAACCTTTGAGTGGATCGTGCTACTGATCAAAGAAACAGAAATCAAATCTCAAGTTGCACTCTGAGACGTGTGACTGCCAATCACGTGGGTGCGTTTTTCAAGGGACACGCACCTGCGAGTAATCCTACATTTACCCAATCAGTATCTGGATTCTGTCAGATGAGTACGTGATAACAGACGGAGGGGAAGAGATGTATTCATTCATCGTAAAACAACAAACACAATCTAATTCTGACGCGAATCTCGGGTAAAGCCATCCCGTTTACAAAACATCAACTACACATTAATTTCCGAGGTTCCTTTGATGATGCTCTAATGTTGTTGAAAAAAAGAGTCGGGGTTTACAACCGGTTGCCGGCTGTTTGTGTACTAGAGGTAACGACATTAACATTTCTGTTGATCTACAGCGCATAATCACCGACATGCCTCGACTGCTCATGCCTGCTGTTTACATGCCCAGCGCGCTTTACCGTCGAGTTTGGAATATCACACAGACCGCCCATGTCTACACCACCACCTCTACCCTCTACGCCACCTCCGCATCTGGTAACCGGACCGAGGTGTGGGGTCTCTTCCAAAGGGGTGCTCCTTCGAAGGAAACGTTATTCTTGGAAGTCTCTTGGAGTGCTTCCTGCCAGAGGACAGGCTTTCCTCTGTGCTTGTGAATATTCGCGTGGGCACTGGAGAGGGGTCTTCCCTCATCGTTCCAGCATGTGTAAACAGCGCGGAGTCGCGTTCTGCTCCCGCAGGAAAAGGTTATTTATTTTGAGATCAGCCAAAACGATTATGGTATAGCATAGACCAGCGGTGTAATGGAGCCCGCAGAGAAAACAAATGCGCCATGCCCAGGTGGGACGCATTGTGGCCTGGGTGCCGCCAAGACAGCGTGTCCCGAAGAAGTCGTTTCCGAAAACTATGGAGCACAAATAAACCGGAGCAAAATGCTGCAAGTTATGACACGGGCGTTGCAAGAAAAAGCAACTGTCTTCTAACTCTGACGCCCTTGCAGTCTTCGTCTCACCTTTCTCTGATCCTCTGCCCACGTCTCCTCTCAAGGTGATCCCATTAATAACTGTACATATGGGGAATTTTAAAAATAAAAAGCATCTCTATATATGCGTCGTTGTACGTTTGCAGACAAACTTGTCACATCTTTGCTCGAGGGAAAGGAAGACTATAAAACTATTCCTTTTCATGCAAAGACATGCCTTGTGAGTTTCGTATAGTCACGGAGGTCAAGCTTGAGAGAGGGAGAGAGAGAGAGAGAGAGAGAGAGAGAGAGAGACGGACAACACCCACATACATTCACACACACGCACGCACGCACGCACGCACACACATACTCTCTCTCTCTCTCTCTCTCTAACTCAAACACACTCACACACACACTCAAACACACTCACACACACACTCAAACACACACACTCACACACACGCACGCACGCACGACACACGCACACACACGGAAAGAGAGAGAGAGAGAGAGAGAGAAACAGACAGACAAACAGACAGACAGACAGACAGACAGAGACAGACAGAGACAGAGAGACAGAGAGAGAGAGAGACAGACAGACAGACAGACAGAGACAGAGAGACAGAGAGACAGAGAGAGAGAGAGAGAGAGAGAGAGAGAGAGAGAGAGAGAGAAAGACAGAGAGACAGAGAGACAGTGCAGACAGAAATTTGTCACTGGGACACTAATGACAATGCGTTTTGTCGGGCCGAGGTTCCACTGTCACGTTTCTGCACCAGAAACCAGGCATCAGCAACCAAGTCTGGCAGAGACTGGGACGACAGCTGGCCTCCCAGACTGGCTCTGATGTCGGCACCGGTCCGCCATGAAGACCAACAGGGCGTGACGGAAGGAGGCGTGATGGAGGAGGCAGCCGCCAGAACCGACCAACCATGACCACTGGACTCGGGTCAGTGAGGAGGTCGTGGAGAGCTGGTGCCAGACTGGTCCAGGGCAGGCGTAGGAGCAGACAAGGAGAACATACAGAGAAGATGAGTTATGGCCTCTAGTGGGTAAGTGGAAGTCAGAACAAAAGGAATAACTCCAATCACCCTGCACCAGAGACGTGAAAAGCGAGGAGAGCATTTTATGGTTCTAGTGTGGATGGACTCGAATGAGATGCAGACTTTTCTAAACTTCAGAAAGATGTACGCATTGTTGAAGTCATATCAGTTGCAGGTAACGTGTGCAATTAGTAAATATATGATGTGTTGGGATTCTGTATAGAGCAGAAAAAATTCGAATGGTCGATATTTGTCTGCATAAAACGTACGTTTGGACAAAGAAAAGCTTAAACTACAAAACTTTAAGAGTGTTCGTTCATGTTTCTTGGGATACTTCCAACACTGTACATGTGGAATTGTAGTAACAGCAACTTCGCTGCACCAAGTAACCCGGGAGCAAAAACGGCAGTTCTGTCGTATGAGAAGAATCCACATCCGCCTGAGACCCCCTGATTCCTACCCCCATATGTTTACCATATGAATAAATATCCCATCGGCATGACAGAGTGGGCTTAGAGCACCCACATCTCGGGGTCAACACTTTTCAACGTCAGCAGGAGAGTGAGGCAGCGGTGCGGGGTGGACAGGAACGCAGGAACCAGGGAAGACACAGCGGAAATGAGTCCCCGGACTGGCTTCCTGACTGCAACAGAGTCTGAAAGACAGGGGACTGGGCACAACGAGTTTATGTCGGCGGCGTTGAGCAAGCAACTGCTTCCAGGAGTCCTGTGTGTGATCACTGACGCACAGGCTCTGCATGCGTCAGTGTGGGGCTGTGTCAGCTCAGTCAGCTGATCAAATGCGATACACGTTTGTTGAGCGCATTGCGCTTCCGCTCACTTACGGAGGCGAATGGTGGATTCGGCAAATTTGGTTGAAATTAAACAGAACATTGATGAACATTTAACAACATTGCAAATGAAATATAAACGAATACACCAACTGAAAGTACTCACGACTTTCAACCAAACTAATCGTCTTTAACATAGCACAGGGCGGCAATTATCGTGCAGGGATCCCACCGTGAACGAATAGTTCCATGCCGCAGGAACTCTACTTGCAGAAAATGATTACCATCGAGTGTATTCGTCTGGTCTTGTCTGAAAATGCTTGCAGCATTTCTTCTGACTCACCATTGCTAGGAAACAGACTGCAATAACTGCATCGCCATCTCCTTTAAATCGCTGTTCCATTATGATTAATCTTATTATAACATGTCTCATCCATGCACGACCACAAAAGCATGATGATGATGATGATGATGATGATGATGATGATGATGATGATGATGATGATGATGATGATGATGATGACTATAAGGGGGAGGAGGAGGAGGAGGAGGAGGGAGGAGGGTGGAGGGGGAGGAGGAGGAGGAGGAGGGAGGAGGGAGGAGGAGGAGGAGGAGGAGGAGGGAGGCGGAGGAGGGAGGAGGAGGAGGACAAGGAGGAGGGGAAGGACAAGGAGGAGTAGGAGGGAGGAGGAGGGGAGGAGGAGAGGAGGAGGAGGAGGATAAGGAGAATAATGAGGATAAGGAGGAGAAGGAGGAGAAGGAGGAGAAGGAGAAGGAGGGAGGAGGAGGAGGAGGAGGAGGAGGAGGAGGAGGAGGAGGAGGAGGAGGAGGAGGAGGAGGAGGAGGAGGAGGAGGAGGAGGAGGAGGAGGAGGAGGAGGAGGAGGAGGAGGAAAAGAAGGAGGAGGAGGAGGAAAAGAAGGAAGAGGAGGAAAAGAAGGATGGGGAGGGAAAAAGGATGGGAAGGAAAAGAAGGAGGAGGAATAGAAGGAGGAGGAGGAGGAAACTTGTTCATTTGACCCACTCCACTTTGAAGAGAAGGCGCAAGAGGTGATTCTTAACCAGACGCCAGTCCACATCAGTTGGAGACGCCTGTGATGACAACGACGTGTGGCACGGGACACAGGAAGAAACTCTGGCGCGCAGTCTCGATCAATCACGTCTCTTGCGCGACATTCCGAGATCTCAGTCGCGATGACGTCACGCTTCCTGGTGGCGGAGAAAACATGGCGGCGCTTCAACCTTGACGTCTCCAGGCTGGTTAGGGAGGCAGCCTCTCTGCCGGTGTTGTTCCTGGTGTCAGATGAATGTTTTGGAAGCTTTTTGTCGAACCCGCATCAACACTTCAAACGAGGCCAGGGGTCTCAAAAAAGCCCCTCTGATGCTGAGGCAGAAATCAATGAAAGCCATGAGCAGTTTTTTGGTAGTTTTGTTAAAAAATAGCTCAACTTTCCCCTCGTGGACAGGCCCTCTACGCACAACGTTCTGAGACGAGGATGGGAATAGGAATAATTAGCCGAGTAGGTGGAGGAGCTGGAGTCAGAGGAAAACTTGAGGTGAGGCTGTTGGAGAGAGTTATTTTTCTTTTTGGTGGTTTGCTTTGGGAACTTCTGAGATCAGCTTTGATTAAGCTGAAGTCGTATGAGTCTGATCTCGAAAAAAACCAGACACTTTTTTTCTCCATATTCGCCTCTTTGTGAGTTCGCCAGAGGGACCTCCCTCCTCGCGACTTCGCGGGGAGCCAGTGTAGATATTTCTGATTGGCTTCGAATAGTTTCTGCTCGCCCTCAGGTGTACTCGTCAAATCTGACTTCCCAGCGAACTTATCAGGCGCGGCCACAGAGGATAGAAATGAATTTTCCATCTTTGCGGACTCTAATAACGCACACTGAACTCTCCAACTGTGATAAAGGAACTGGAGACGCCTCCTCTCGCCTAGGGCTTTTCAATTTCCACGGGGATCTCCACAGCAGAGCCTTTGTTGCAGCCTGTGTCCGCCCTGAACAAGGCTGAAGAATCCCCTTGTACTGGTCAGGACGATCCGTCGGAGGCACTGAGTCATCTGCGAGCCATTCACGACCGGCAAACTACAGAACGCGCCCTTGCAGACGAGGCGGTCGAAGCAGGGAGATGGGTCTCGCCCGCGGCAATTTCATTGTGGCTCCCTCGCAGCTAAGTATGTAATGGGATTGTCACGGAGGGCGGAGGCACGCACGCTGGACGCTGCCGCGGTCGGCGCCGGGTACGCCTCCTCATTCTGCACGTCCACGGCGTGAAGCGTGAGCCTGAAGCCGGCGACGCCAGTCGCCCACATTGCCGTCCGTCGAATGCCGAGGAACGCAGAGTGGTCTGTCTAGACGAAGCTAGGTCGTGGATTCTTTGGATTCCGCTCTGCGTTCCCGTGTAGGTCCAGCTTTCCCGGCATCTTTGTCTTTTCTGCGCTGTTCTTTGGAGTTTGACAAAGCAAAATGCGAGACGTCCAGCTTGTCGTGGCTGCCTAATGTGGTAGATTTAAAGCGATCGTTTCCAAGGCGAGCCGTATCTTGGCTTCTGCGAGGTGTCAGTTTCGTTTTTCGATGTCTTTTGACTTTGTCTTCCTTTTTTCTTTGATCTGCCACGTTGGCACGAAACTTAGTCGCGAAAGGAATGTTCTGAGTGCTCCCACTGCTAGTCGATGACTCACCCGTGATATACAAAACACACACTTGTTAACATTTGACCGACGGCTATGCATTTTTTTCATCATTTTCAACGCTGACTTTTTTTAAACATATTTCCATGAGATTAGAAATTGACGTCTTTGTCCGTCTCTTTGCTTCGCTGTGTGCGTGCCGTTGAGAACAAAAAGTACGGATTTTAACAGTTTAATTGAAGTCTTCTAGGTATGGAAAACACACCCTTGTAGTCTGAACGGACTAGCCATCACTCGAGCGATGATCGCTGAAAAAATTGCGACGCACAAGTCCAAGACATGGTGACGCTTCACAGTGCGAGGCATGCTCGCTTTCCCTCATGCAATCCTTCAGTCGCATTTGAGAACATTAGCATCTTTCAGAGATTAGCGTCTTAGGTCTTACTCTGGTCGAAGACCACGTACTTACGTGAGATCTACATGAAACGTTCAGGACTCCTGGGTCGATTGGCCGGTTGCTGATGGAAAGTCGATGTTTTCACCATGTCAGGGAGGTTACGGCCACGGTGAGAAAGGTCCTGTGATCCTGACCTCGCGCTTCCGATGGCGATAACGCCTGCGGTAATGGCAGTGATTAACTTTTTGTTGGTGTCCCTGGCCAAGCGTGAGGGCTGAGGCCTAACGACCCCGGCACGCGCGGGAGCCAAATTCAAAAAGTACTTTTCCGTGGGTCACTCCCGCTCCGATCTCTATGGACCTCCACACAAGAAGAGCAAAGGGAAAAGGGAGATAATCACCCTCACGATCGAAAATGAGCCGACACGCGAGTCACGGAGAAAGAAAGGAGGGTAGCGCGGTCAGGCATGAGGCAACAGCAGGAAAAAGCATGGACTTGGGCGAGTACAGATTCATGGGCGAAACCCTTCTCGCAAGCCGCCTATCTTCTGAAGCTCGTGGCTAATCTTATCAATGCGATTAGAGCGGGCTTTCAGGTGACGTATGCCTGCAGCAGTTTGGCGCTCCATTAGGGCGCCTTCTTGTTACATATGCGGTACATCAATTTGGCGCCCCTGAGTGCTGACTTTTTATGCGTGTGTCGTCATTATAGGGCGACACTTATCCGTCCCTGGCCTGGTCGACATCCTCTCCCGCTACACGATCTCTGCTGGCGCTGTCCGTACGTTGTAAATCTGTTATTTATGGTCAGAGTGGGATAAAGATCGTCTAAGGGGGCCGACCCTCTAAAACCTTTTTACCCCTTGAAGAGTTTATGCGAGAAAACTGATAGGAAGTACAGCGGGGGATCATGGTGGCTGGGTGAGTGAGTAGGCTGCTTGTAAACTGATACACCGGTGATGGATTTAAGTAGATACATGTTCTATCTGGTATAGATGTTGGCCCAGGAAAAGAGGTGATCTGTGATACAGATAGTTATTATAGCAACAACGTGAAGTCACATCAATGGAACCTGCTGAAAATGAATAGTGTATATTGAGATGAATGGATAAATACATTCTTTATTGAAGACTTGGAGAGAAGTTTATTGGAGACCCTATCAAGCTGAAGGATTTATACCATAATGTATTACCATTTAGAGGAAAAATTCATTCCATAATAATTCAAATGTGACGGTGGGAATCCGAGTAGGGAAGGAGGAGGAAGGGGCACAGTCGTTAGAGGCTGGGCAAGGAGTGTTATGGCATCCGACAGACGTTATCTTCGGAGGGGCTGGTGGAGTCTTGATGTATTGGCTTCTTGGATCTCACAGCATGCTCTGACATCAATGGCGCACTCTGAGCTCTGCAGGAGGGCGGCCAGCCGTGTGTGTGGAGAGGCAGGTCTCCACGCTGCAAACAAGGCCTCTACTTCGTTGCTGCACCCAGATCTGTGCACCGAGGGAGACGGTAAAGATTTTTGTCGTAACTTGTTTACTGCTTCGCGCACTGAAAGGGTGCAATGAAATCTGTGTCTGCCCGAGTTCTAAGCTATGTCTTATGTTGGTTTTTATTTCAGGTCGAGAACACTTGTAGCAACAAGTGCAGGAGAGAAGATGGCGTAAATACGGAATCTGCGATTAAGATCAGGAAGGTGGTCGCCCCGTGTGTGCTAACATAGCTTAGCTGCTTTGATGTTGTGTAAACATATTAGGTTTTGCGCGTGGAAACTTTTGCACCTGGCACTTGGTGCAAATGTTATAGCTTATTTGAGTCAGAGGACATCATATCACCAATTTAAAAAAAGAAAGCGCCAGATATTATTTTATCCATGATGAGACTGAATTCAGGTGTACACATGCAGGCACATGTATAAGCGTTTTCGTCACTCACGATTGGCATAAACAGTGTCCACGCTTCAATGGGAAAAGAGACCTTTTGTAAATATCCTACTCTCTACTCATTCGTTAAATGCGACATCCAGGCAGTGGGACTTTTTCGGTGGAGGCCCCTTCCCAAGGCTCTATAGTATGACGCACATGCCACAGATATTTCTTTCCTATCCAGACCTGCGACTTCGCTGCGGGGAGGAGCTTCATGATGATGGAAACCGAAGTGTCCCATCTTCCCTACGGCTGTTACGGAACTGGGGTCCTGTGTACTTCATTTTCGACCCATTACGGACGCCTAAGGGGGCTACTCTGGAGGGCTACCAGTCGTTGCCATGGCTGCATGTCATCAGTCTCGTGGGACACCTGCAGCTAGGCGGCCATTTTGCTAATCCCGTCCGACAGAGGCCAAATGGAATCTGTCTGGAGGACCGGAAAATCCATGTAGCGTTTCCTATGATCTGCAAAGCAACGAGGCTTAAAATATGATCCTTTCTGAAAAGTTGTTTGAGCATTGAGCTTTTTTCTCATCTATATGTCTCGTATTCTTGAATGACACGTTCATCTAGATTTGGTTCGAAGATCACGTTTATTTCGCTTTTCAACATAACAGTGGAAATAGTATTCAAAGAAAGGATTGGATAAAAGGAAATGGTTCTCATGAGAGTTTAATAGCTCTTGTAGTGTTTCACTGGTCTCGTGAACGTTTTTGCAGACGAACTTCATGCTCCGTACTTGAGGCAGCAAATAGTCAACGTTCCCAAATTCCCAAAGAGGAAACTACTAGACGCGACCTGTGGCATTCATTCCACGTCAGCCATGTCCTTCGTGAGGATTTTTCCAGGCACTGGCGTGAAGTTCACAAAGTTCTTCTCGGGGTCCGCACTTTCCAAGGCAGGGCAGCTGGTCTGGGAACCCTTTCAGGGTGGCGGGAAGCCCGGGAGAGCCAGAAATCATTACACGTACTGCATTGCTCAGCTTGCCGTGTCTCCCTGGTCTGGCCGAGGGAAGTGGAAGCCATCGCGTTTCAACAGCTTCACCACCGCAGCCTTGCTCTAGTCAGGCAGGGCGGCCATGCCGGGACCCCCTCCAGCGACTTCCCTCTCCTCTCCAGTCCATGCCTTCAGCTCCGCATCCTCGTCCAGCCGTCCATCCGGCCTCGCCGCCTCCTGAAGGGTTTCCGATGGAGCTGCACGTGCGACGAATGGCTTTCCCACTCGTCCTGGTCTTGGAGACCACTCCAGGCTCCCAGTCTCAGGCTCCTCAGGGGCGAGACGCGCGGCGTC
>JAWQFJ010020636.1:37500-42500 GCA_034096865.1 Theodoxus fluviatilis | reverse complement strand
ATGCTGAGGCCACCTCAGACGTGCAAATGAGACAACAGTTTGTGATGGATGGAGAGCTGAAACCGAACACAGCGCCTTCTCTGTTGGAGAATAGAGTCCTTATCATGTCACGCCGCTACCCCACCTAGGTGCTTGTACACATCCACACAGGCGGACTCTCTTTTGGGCAGTGCTGGCCTGCAAACACTCCATCCCCTCCCACAATTCACCGGTCCCCCCATCTCTATTCCCCATCTCTCAGGCCCCTCCTTCCCCCTCCTTCCCGCCGCCTTCCCCTCCTCCTTGTTTCCAGAACCGGCTTCTTTCACTCCGAGCCACCTTCGTTGTGCATCCTGCATCGTTCAGGCGCCATCCATTAGGGTTTGCCTTGATAGCATACGTGTCTACATAGATGATAGAAAGCCCCTGAGCGGCACTCCTTTCTCGCATCAAGCATTGTAAAACGACTCCAGCCCTATCTTGACTATACGTGGTCGAGTTCCATGTATGTGCATAGGTTGGGCGTGATATGGAAATGTCAGGACGGATGTACTGGTTGCCGTAGAAGTGCGATTCCAAACTATAGATGAAGACATATGATGTACATCGTCCTATCGTCAGTTATTTTTAGCAAATGCCTCTTGCATATAATCGTATTCTCTCTATAAATAATGACTGTTCTGAACGAAAAGCATTTGGCGCCAGTGCATTGCACCAAAGATTATAGGTTACACAAAGATAGCTCATGCCGAGCTTTTGCTCTTCAAAGTTACAAGACGCCAAACCTAGCGGATGGTAGTAGGAGTGAATCAAGGAAAGTGTACTCACACCGCTTAGTGACAAGACGGCGAAGAAAGCTGCCTGCTGATTGGAGGATTCTATTCAGGGAACCAATCAGAGGACTGCTTTCGTGTAGATATGGCGTATATGTCTACTCTTTGGGCAATTCAATGGCGGCAGCTCTCTCCAGTTCGCGCAGAAAAAGCTATATTTTGGGATACTAGAAACCCAGCCGAAGAAAATGTAAGCCCTGAACAGTATTAATTTATCAAAGCTGTATGTTGAATGCATCAAAATGTATTGAAAGGTCCTACTTTTTAACAATCGAATGCAGGTCACAGGGCAACGCTTGATCCATCCGCTTGGGGCACAACGTGTCTCGATCCTCACGACAATGCGCTAATGAACTATCTTTGTGTAACCTATAATCTTTGATTGCACTTCGGGCATTGTTTTGTAAATTTGCTGTTGAAAAGGTTTCATTACCCACAAAGATTTTCGTCAAATTGTGAAGTGATCGTCCATGCATTTGTCGACTGCCATTAGCACTCTTTCATATAGCTTTCCCTGAAGGGTGTTGCAGTATTTTTAAGCCAGCAAATAGATTTGCTTTCCCTTGCAGTCGCCCACAGCAATGCACTGTCACTGCTTTGCTAAAGTTCGTCTTGACATTTCCCAAATGTCTAAGGACCTCGTTTAGACAAAGTTTCGATGAAAGCTTTCAATAACAGCTTACTTATTTTAGCCAATTTTCCGGCTATCAAAGAGCACACTAAGATAAAGCGTGCATCATTGACATTTATACTGACTTTAGAATAACGTGAAAACATATAATATAATACTAACCATTTACTTTACCCGCACCTGAACTCAATAGTGAGAGGGCGTTAAGTTTGATGTTCTTAGCAGATGTTGGGTCTGCCATCTTTGATCCGTGAAGGTTGAAGATCGAGGAAGCGAGTGCCACGTGGTTTCCTTCACCATTGAATATCAGTGTGCAACTTACCCAGAGGCCCAGGCCTATCTGCCTGATATCATTATCTCCTTCATTCAGCACTGGTGATGGAAGCCGTGCTGGCGATACACTATCCCAGGAAGGCAGGTGTCCCCGTGGCTACGGGTCGCTGCAGCTGGTCCTTGATAAGACTGGGTCAGAATTTTTAAAAAAAGATTATCGTTCAAAAGGGTTTCCACCAAGTTAACGAAGATAGCTTTTAGTGCATGGGAATTATAGTTGCGGTCTTCAAGCAAAGCCGTCTCGGGAATGATGCTGCCATCGAGTGCTTGCTGCTGCCATTACTATGGCCAGAGACTTTTTGTCATCTTTGTGTGTAGATCTCACTCTTGGCCAATCAAAAGAAACTGCGATTACCCGAGAGATCTGCATTTCCTCTACGAAATTATGATTGATCTCATGATTCAAGGACCCAGGAGAGAAGAGGAGGGGAGTTGGAACACGTGTTACTTCCGTTGGAGACCCCGAACTAGATCCAACGGCCGCTGAAGCGGATGGAGGTCTTTAAAAAGGTATTTGGGGGATTATTAAATCAAAAAAGCGGCCTCCTCCCTCTGGCGGGAGTGGAAGAGTGCGAGGAGAGGTCTCTGGAGGGCACTCCACACTTTCCCCCATCCCGGATTGTGGGATGCCCAACTGATTCGCCTCGAACGCTCTCTTCGCTTCCGTTTGATGGCTCAATTCGATAAACAACGGTGCGTACCGGGGTAATTCGCCAAGCTCTTGTACAACTTCCGACACCGCTGGCACTGTTTGATCACGCGGAAGGCTATCCTAGATGAAAAAGAGGACTGCGGCCTCTCAGGAGGCTTTGGCCATCGGGAATCAAAAGAAAGAGCAGGCCCCTGTGGCGTTTTAGGGATTGAGCCTGATCGCCCATGATATGAAAATTACGCGCTTTGCAGGGAAGCCGCAAAGACCCTCTTTGTTGGGTGTTCACCTGCTTTAACTCTCGGCGCCCGTGCCCATCTCTAATTAGGGAAAAACTTCACAGGTGCCAATAGTATCCCTTTGAACGGCGTGCAAATCCGATTGCTTTAACTGATCTCAGATGCAAGTCTTTGCAGGTTTCAGGGCCGAACCGAAAATTACTGCGACTTCTTGCGCGGAGAGAAAAAAGTGATTTGCAAGGATTCTCGTCCCTTCCAGAGATTTCGAGCCTGGATTACTGCAATTACGGCGTGCGCCTGATATCGCAGCCTCTGCTGAGGATTCTAGGCTTGCCGGTGTCTGAGGTGATGATGCGAACATGAATGACGTCAAACTGCATTAGAATATTGGCCAAAAAAAATCAGATGAGCCTGTTCAAATCATAAGTTTGCAATATGTGGGATGCAATACAAAATGAACAACGTAGCGCTGATTTGTACTGGATCAGTTTAAATGATGTGGGCTGAATTTTTTTTTAAATATATTGTAGCAGCAAGTAAAATGGGTTAGATGTATGATTTGACGACACATATAGCATAACTAAAATGAAGATTAACATTGTGGAAAGAAAAGCAGTGACAGAGAAACAAACAGGAGCAGTCAGGAGAGAGAGAAAAAGCCACGCATGAACGCATTCCAAGCACCGCAGATCCCCGTCACGTACCAGGCAGTTGACACAAAACAAAAAGGCATGTCGTTACTATGTGTTGTAACCCTGCGTGTGCGTGAATTAGTATAACGTGAACATCTATGATGCCCTTTCCCCTCTGTGTGACTGTGTGAGTGTTGAGTCAGCGTCTATGACTAGCCAAAACGGGATAAAACCGTCTCAAAAGGAGCTTCCTCAACTCATTGTTTATTGCTGATATGTACATGTAGATCCTCGAAAATGCGCGGTAAAAAAAGTTGGGTACGAAAATGCACTTCAGTATCTTTTTGAGGGCAACATAATATTTTTCTTTCTTGCATGCTTTTCTGATTCCTTCCTTTGTTTCTCCCTTTACTAAATTATAAATTTTTATCCTCCGTTCTATTTTCTTTCTTTGTTTTTTTATATGCATTTGTTCGTTCTTTTGTTCATTCGTTTTGCTCATAATCCCCCCTCCCCCTCCCTCTCTCTCCCTCTCCATTTCACTATAAAAGTATCACGTATACATTTTTCCACGCTCCACCTTGAAGAAGTATTTCCTGACTCTCCAAACGCTGCTCACACCTGGCAGTGCCAGACAGGAATGAGATCTGCAGAGGAGGCCATCGCTGCATCCTGTCCTGGGCAAGCGACTGTCCATCTGGAAAACACGGACAGTAGATGTTGGAGAAACTCCTGCACTGCTGCACCTGATGTGCGCAGGGGGTGGCGTGGGGAGGATGTGGGGAGGGTGGGAGGGAAGGAGGGAGGGAGGGAGGGAGGGAAAGAGGGAGGGAGAGAGAGAGAGAGAGAGAGAGAGAGAGAGAGAGAGAGAGAGAGAGAGAGAGCGAACAAACCAACTTATTTTACATGGGCAGTGAATTAGGCAGTAATGCCTTTCTTACATTCAGCACTTGAGGCAAAATATTCAAGTGTAACACGAGAGAGAGAGAGAGAGAGAGAGAGAGAGAGAGAGAGAGAGAGAGAGAGAGAGAGAGAGAGAGTGGAAGTTTTACTTAAAAGAGAAAAATAAGGACGGTGGGAAGAAACGGATAAGAGAAAACCCAACGAACAACCGACTATCAGACTATAAATGCCGACAGATAGGCCATCCGCCAGCCTATCTGACCCATTGTCGCTTCAAGTAAGTTCTCTTTTTGATACTAGATCGAAACTTTGTCTGGTTTACTCATGAAGGAACTGATTGGATCAGTAAGGTTTTTCCCCCTCCATTTGCATAAGTATAAAAAACAAAACATGGAAGAGCACGAAAAAGTTAGCCTATCTTACGATTGGAAACTTCAATCCGACTTGGAGCATATACTGCTGCTGCTGCTACTGAAGACAAAGAAGAAGAAGAAGAAGAAGAAGAAGAAGAAGAAGAAGAAGAAGAAGAAGAAGAAGAAGAAGAAGAAGAAGGAGGAGGAGGAGCAGGAGGAGCAGGAGGAGCAGGAGGAGGAACAGGAGCAGGAGAAGGAGAAGAAGCGGAAGAAGAAGAAGAAGAAGAAGAAGAAGAAGAAGAAGAAGAAGAAGAAAGAAGAAGAAAGAAGAAGAAGAAGAAGAAGAAGAAAGAAGAAGAAAGAAGACGAAAGAAGAAAGAAGACGAAAGAAGAAGAAAGAAGAAGAAAGAAGAAGAAAGAAGAAAGAAGAAGAAAGAAGAAGAAAGAA
>JAWQFJ010020636.1:22500-32500 GCA_034096865.1 Theodoxus fluviatilis | reverse complement strand
GCTCCCGCCACCAGGTCAGCGGGCAGATTTTTCTCCGCCTCCTCCGTGCAGCGCGCACGCGGGGCACATGCAGCTGTCGGGGGCACTCTCGCCAGGGGTCGCTCTCGAGAGCTCTGGAAACTGAGATTCCACCACTAATTTGCCAGCATCGTGTGCACGATTCTCCAGCTACTCATGGCTCAATGCTTCCTGGGTTGCCCTCGTCCTGCTGTTGATATATTGATAACCAGTGCACTTCCTAAATCACGTTTGTTGCGATGTAAATGTTCGGTGCATTTTCAGTTCACTTCTGGTGCGTGTTGCGAAATTTTCCAACGGACGTTTGCAGCAGGCGTTTGATTAGCAAAATGTGGTACTTCGACAAAGGAAAACGATTGCTGCTCCACTGACGTAAAATGTGCGACAAGGCGCCATACAACGAAAGCTTCATTTATTACAAAATTGTTGGTGTCAGCTTGTACCGCGAGGTAGGATTATAACTTTCATAATTCTAACTGGAAGGTGGAGGAACAAGAAATGCAGGAGCATGAGGAGCGAAGGCAATAACACGACAAACAGCAGCAGCACTTGGAGTACAATAATTGAGAGGTTTATGAGCACGAGAGCGGAAACAAATAATGATGATAATGATGACGACGACGACGATGACGACGACGAACATGGTGATGGTCATGGTCATGATGATGATGATGATGATGATGATGATGATGATGATGATGATGACGGAGGAGCAGGAAGAGGAGCAGGAGGAGTAGTAAGAGGAGCAAGAGGAGAGGGGGTAGTAAGAGGAGCAAGAGGAGGAGGTGTAGCGCAAGGAGAAAGGCCAGGAAAAGGAGCAGGAGGAGCAGGAGGAGCAGGAGGAGGAGCAAGCCGTGGAGAAACAGGAGTACGAGGAGGGGCGAAAGAATCAGAAACAGAAGAAGCAGGAGCAGAAAGAAGAGGAGGAGTGGCAGGAGGAGGAGAAAGGCCAGGAGGAGGAGTAGAAGGAGCAGAAGCGGGAGAAGCAAGCAGATTAGAGACACGAGGAGGAGGAGAAGGAGGAGGAGGAGGAGGAGGAGGAGGAGGAGGAGGAGGAGGAGGAGGAGGAGGAGGAGGAGGAGGAGAGGGGGAGGAGGGGGAGGAGGAGGAGGAGGAGAAGGAGGAGGAGGAGGAGGAGGAGAAGGAGGAGGAGGAGCAGGAGCAGGAGGTGCAGGAGGAGGAGCAGGAGGAGGAGGAACAGGAGGAGAAGGAGCAGGAGAAGCAGGAGGAGCAGGAAGAAGGAGGAGCAGGAAGGAGGAGGAGCATGAGGAGGAGGATTGAGCATGAGGAGAAGCAGGAGGAGGAGCAGGAGGAGAAGTAGAAAAATGACGAAGAAAGAACAGACACAGGAGAAGAAGAAGCAAGTGGAGTAGCAGGATAAAGAGTAGAGGCAGAGTAAGGCAGTTCAAGCAAGAGCAGGAGATGTCAGCTGCAGGTGCAGTTTAAAGGCTCAGGGAGAGATGCGGAGGCATCCTGTGAATTTTGGTTGCTGCTTTAACATCCAGCACAAATTGAGCATCTTCACCTTTGGAGTCCACCTGCGAGTTATTCCTGAAGGAGTTTTATGGGGAGGGGCGATCATCCCGGGCAGAGACCACAAACAGCAGTAAGAAGATGTGACCAAATTGCCTGGGGATCTAAGGAGGCTGCGGGACTGGAACAGGTGAAGATAAGAGAGCAGAACATCTGCACCAGACTCACCTGCTGTCCTGACTGGCGCTTGCAAGTCATGGAACCTCAGCTGTCTGCTTCCTCCCTCCAGGATGAGCAACGAGCTGAGAAAGTTATTTAAAGGTTAATGCAGAAAGTGCAATGGTTATCACTTAACTGGAGAAGTTGCATTTGTATAACCCCCACAGTCTTGGAAAAAAAATGTTGATTGCATCCAATTTAAATCGTTCGTTCTCGAAAATTATGTCAGAGAAGACAGTCTGTTATCTCCCATCCGTTTGATTAGAAACAGTGTGAATGGGCCGAACATGTTCCCAGCGATCACAGCATTGTCAATTATTATAAGCATATCATTATTTCAGTTCGTCAAAGCTTTTTTTTAACGCTGACATTACTCACGACTAGCAGCTTAGAATTATGACTGCTTCGTATTGCATTCTGTTTGTTTCGCGACTCATTCGAATCGATTTGGCACTCGGATGCCTTGTACTTCATTTATCACAGTGAAACTGATCTATGATAACGATCAAAGAATTATCAGCAGGCAGCCACTTTATGAGTGGGTTCTGTCAGATGTCGCGTGTCGCTTGAAATATTTATCACGATGACTGTCTGTTTGAGCCTGCTGTTCCGATGTTTTAATAGCATTGGATGAAGTTAGCAATTAATCACCACCAATAGCCCGGGTCCACTGAACGAGGAGGAAACGCGTTGACATCTCCTGCGTAATCACGATGACATGTCTTGATGTTTTTTTTCTTTGAGATTGTGTATAAACACGCTGTTTCTTTACTGAACGAGTCATCTGCGTTGGTTACATCTTTTTAATAAGAAAAATTGTATATGCCATGTCAGTAAGTATTTGTTTCCCCCGTCAGTGATTTAACGTCGAAAGAGATCGGAATGACTCACAGAACGAACACGCTATGGGGCAGAAGCTCAAAAAGTTATATCATGGCACTAAACATCAATATACCTGTCTGATTCTGTACATGTATCAGTGCCAGTAAGAGAGAGAGAGAGAGAGCGAGAGAGAGAGAAAGAGAAAAAGAGAGAAAAAGAGAGAGAAAGAGAGAAAGAGAGAGAGAAAGAGAGAGAGATTAAGATATATATATATATACAGAGATACACAGAGATAGAGAAAGAAAGAGAGGAATAGAGAGAGAAAGAGAGAGAGAGAGAGAGAGAGAGAGAGAGCTTATGCACAGTATTATGACCCGATATAACAGATTTGCGAGCTCTGCAGTGACAAGGAACTCACCCTGAAGATTGTTTTTTACGAGTCACGCTGACGTTAATGTGGCATTGGTGATAGTGGTGACAGAAATGGCGGTTGAAGTGGCATTTGTGACGATAGTGGTAGTGGTGGTAATGATGGTAGTGTGTATCAGATGATCATCGTGATGATGGAGGTAGTGATGAAAGGATGGGAATTGTGTTACAGAAGGTAAAGGTAATGTGCGTTGTGACTGTGGTTTTCATGTCGGCATTCATGCTCGCAACGAAGATCGCGTGTGGTGGAAAAGTGCTAAGTTAGGGGTGCTTTTGATGCAGTATTCGAAGATGTTTTCATAAATACAATATTATACTTGAAAATTCCAACTACTACAAAATAAGTGGTATATTAAACACTTTCCGATCAATTTACACCAAGACACTTGCATACTACGTTCCACTTCGAACGTACGCCGTCCCACTTTGAACGCAGTACGTCACGGTAGTGACGTACTACATGACAATCTCCAAGTCACGTGACCTTCTCCTCTCGTTCAGTGGCTCACAAACCGACTTTAAAGACAGTTTTACTCTTCTCAGATTTAAAAAGAAAAGAAAAAATGTGTTTCAAACGAGATATGCAGTTTGAACATAAGTTCATTACTGTTCTGCTACTGAAGGGAAAAAAAGCACGTTTCCTTGAATGAAGTATTTGCTCTAGAAAGTGTGAATGAGCAAACATAATATTTTGCAGTAGATGGTATTTAACAGCCATCTATTGAATTGGCAAGATGTCTAAGGCAATTCCTAATCAACCTCAGGGTCTTTCAACCTTTCAAGGTCAAATCTGAGCCTGGTACCTTTCTGCTTGCTGATTTTTTTAAGGCTCAGGCGGAAGTTCATCATCAGCAAGTCGTGGTCGCTTCCGATGTCTGCTCCTGGAAAGCTTCGTGTCTTTGCGATGTTAATGCTGGACTTGAAGCTCTTCTTTACCTCTTCCTCGAAAGGATAATGACTGATGCCCTGGCAGACCACGAAGGATCAATCAGCATCTGCGGCAGAAAGGTCACCAACTTACGTTTTGCTGATGACATTGATGGATTAGCAGGAAGTGAAGAGGAGCTGACTAGTCTTGTTGAGCACCTGGACAAGACCTCACAGGCATATGGCATGGAGATCAGCGCCGAGAAGACCAAGGTGATGACGAACAATCCTCGGGGCTTCTAAATGGAAATCAAAGTGAAGGGCCAAAAACTGGAAGCTGTGAACAACTTCAAATACCTGGGATCTGTCGTGACTGATGAAGGTTCCAAACCAGAGATACTGTCCAGAATAGCACAAACAACAGCAGCATTGACAAAGTTGAAGCCAATATGGCGTGACAGAAATATCACTCTCGCGTCGAAGATCAGGCTCATGCGCACGCTGGCCATCTCCGTATTATTGTATGCATGCGAGTCCTGGACACTCACATCTGAACTACAGAGACGGATACAAGCCCTGGAAATGAGATGCTACCACAAGATTCTGAACATCTCATATAAAGACCATGTCACGAATGAGGAAGTCAGCAACAGGATCAGGAGAGCAATTGGACAGTACGAAGACCTGCTGTCAATCGTGAAAAGCAGAAAGCTGAAGTGGTACGGTCACGTGTCAAGAGGCAGTGGGCTGGCCAAGACCATCCTGCAAGGTACCGTACCAGCTGGGAGAAGGAGAGGCAGGCAGAGAAAGAGGTGGGAAGACAACATCAAAGAGTGGACAGGCTTGACCTTTGCTGACTCACAGCGAGCCACAGAGGATAGAGCTCCATGGAGGAAGATTGTCCGAAAGTCATCAGCGGTGCCTCAACAACCCATCTCAGGGTTAAGAGACTGAACTGAACTGAACTGAACTAAGGCAATTATGTTACCACGAAGTGGCAGAGAGTAAAATGGCACATTTTGCCTCTTCCATTTCAGAGCTCATTAACGAGATATTTTCAGAGCCCTTTCCATCAGACTACGGTATGTTATAATGAGGCTCTGTAGCTCTTGCTTGTACACCAAGACCTGACAGTGTGGCACTTAAAACTGTATTTTCTGTACGGAGTGCTATTTCCTTGGCAAACTAAAAATCTCTCCGTCTCTGCCTGCCTGCCTGCCTGCCTTCCTTCCCCCCTTCCCGCCTGCCTGCCTGCCTGCCTGTCTGCCTTCCCGCCTGCCTGCCTGCCTGTCTATCTGCCTGTCTGCCTGTCTGTCTGTCTGTCTGTCTGTCTGTCTGTCTGTCTCTCTCTCTCTCTCTCTCTCTCTCTCTCTCACACACACACACACACACACACACACACACACACACACACACACACACACACACACACTCACAGAGGGATTCTACCGGCCAGCGTCTGTACATCCTTATCATTAGATCGCGCTTGCAATAGAAAACAAGAAAGGTTTAGTTCAAGAGAGCAGCCATGTGTAAAGCACGTCAGTTTTCCACCTCTCACTCCCATTCTCCAAAGTGGAAGCAAGCAAAACTCAACAATGGCAATGACACTCTCAAGAACTGTATACTCTCACGCGTTTTCTCAAACATGCATAGCATTATTACGACTGAGTACTGAGTACTGAGTACTCAAACACTGTGTTTATTCGCATAGCCTTCCTTGTTTTCTTTACTTGCAATCTTAATAGACTCCTTTAAAAAAAACTGTTTCTACACTAGAAAGATGGAGAGAGAGAGAGAGAGAGAGAGAGAGAGAGAGAGAGAGGCAGAGAAAGAGAGAGAGAGGCAGAGAAAGAGAGAGAGAGAGGCAGAGAGAGAGAGAGAGAACTGAACTGAACTGAACAAGTTTTAATGTGTAGGCCACCGGCCCATTACATTGAAACGAAGCGCGAACGAAACACGATTATGTACAATAAGTTCTTCAACAACTGGCAACCAGTTTCGGGAAATGCAACGCGCACAAGTTCATCGAATTGGTTCATGAGAAAGTTCATGTTCTGCGTGCAGCCCGCGAAGGTTGCAGTCGCGTCGGCGACGTCCTGCTCGCAGCTCGCTTGTTTACGCTGGCGGCATCCCTGCTGCGTTGGCGAGAGAGAGAGAGAGAGAGAGAGAGAGAGAGAGAGAGAGAGAGAGGCAGAGAGAGAGAGAGGCAGAGAGAGAGAGAGGCAGAGAGAGAGAGAGAGGCAGAGAGAGAGAGAGAGAGAGAGAGAGAGAGAGAGAGAGAGAGAGAGAGAAAGAGAGGGGGAGGAAGTTGGAGAAGACATTTGCGTGCATTACATCGCTATCTTTCCACACTGAAGCATATATTTAACGAAAATGGTCTAAATAAAGCAGCAGCAATTCTCAAACACAAGTCTTGTTCTTGATTTACGGACGTATCTCGGTTTACATTGTATGCACATTGTATGATATATGAGGTTTAGTCTTTATGTATGACAATATTGACATTAAAGAGCTAAATAGTTGTAATGAATCATACACTTTTGCCTTTACATGAACGCTCACTTATTCCCACACACTAGCTTCTTAACACGAGCAGTTCGGAAATATTTTAAATATCACTTTTGAAACAAATGCTCTTATTTTTCTTTATTGGAATATTATTTGGCAATATGATTACCGCAATTTATCTTTATTTTTCGACTAGTCGACCTGAAAAAGGATACAACGTCCCGCAAAAAACAAATCATACCGCATACTGGGTTAATACTAATAGTACCACGTTTTGACTCAGGCCGCATTCATGGTACCCTGACTTTAACAACCTGAAAACATCTCCAAGACTCGATGCACAAGGATAAAGGCAGTGAGTGCACTTTGAAGAGGGTCAATTCTGATTTCGATGGTATGCATCTGTGCCACCATTACCTTCTAAGATGGATGTGTAGACTACCCCGCCATGTTGTTGCAGCTGTGAGAGGGAAGGCAGGGAAGGGAGGGAGGAGGTGGATGAGGAGATTGAGGGGTGGGGCAGGTGAAGAATGGCATGAGAGGCTTTGGAAGAGTCAGTTTAAGTGCGGAAGAGGGCAGAGGTTCTGTTGGGGTAAAGGGAGGGAGGGAAGGAGAGAGAGAGAGAGAGAGAGAGAGAGAGAGAGACCCTTTTGTCGCTCCTTCTTTTCTCGGTCCGCTTTTTTTCCCCCTCCCTTTTTCCTCCCTCCTTTTTTTTTCCCTCCTTTTCTTCCACCCTTTCTCCCTTTTTCCCCTTGTTTCTTCCTCTTTTTTTTCCCCTTTTCTTTTTTCTTTACCCTTTTTTTCCCCCCCCTCTCCCTCCTCCCCTCGTTCCTCCCCCCCTCTGCCACCCATTTTCCCACGTCTTCTTTCCCGCCCCCCCCCCCCCCCCCCCCCCCCCCCCCCCTTTTCCTCTCTCTCCCCCCTGTTTTCCCCTCCTCCTATTCTTCCCCCCCCCGTGAACCTTCCCTTTCCCCCTTTTTTTTCTTCCTCCCCCCCTCCTTGTCCCTCTTTTTTCCTCCCCCTCCCCCCCCCCCCCTCCCCACCTCCTTCCCCCTCCTTCTTCCCCTTTTTTTTTTTTCTTCTTTTTTTCCTAGTCCCCCTTCTTTTTTTTTCCTGTCTTCCTCCCCCCCCCTTTCTTTTTTTTTCCCCTTTCTTCCCTCCCCCCCTCTCTCCTCTTCCTTCCTTCCACTTCCCTTTTTTCCTTCATCTCACTTTTCCATTGGAATTTGAAGATTCCTCTTCTGATGTTAATAAAGTTGGCCAGATTTATTGAAAAACTCAACTCAAAAACAACAGGACCTGATGGCATCAATAGCTTTCTTCTCAAACTCTCTCTCCCATATGTAATCGACTCGCTCACATACATAAATATACAATGTGTGCATTATCAAGCAAAACTTCCCAGATGAATGGAAAAAAGCTAAAGTTATCCCTCTACTAAAAGTGAAAACTCCATCAAGTCTTGATGACTTTCGACCCATATCAGTTCTATCAATTTTATCAAAACCAATTGAAAAGCACGTTCACAAACATCTGTTGGCATTTCTTGATCGGCACAGTCTTCTTCACCCCCTTCAATCGGGCTTCCGACCAAAACATTCCTGCCATACTGCATTGTCCCACCTGATAGACCCCCCCACACCCCCTCCCCACACATATGACACACGACACACACACACACACACACACACACACACACACACCACACACACACACACACGAACACCACACACACACGACACACACACACACACACACACACGACACACACACACACACACGCACACACACACACACACAACACACGACACACACGACACACACACACACACGACACACACACACACACACACATGACACACACACACGACACACACACACACACACACACACACACACACACGACACACACACACACACACATACACACACACACACACACACACACACGACACACACACACACACTCACACACACCACACACACACACACCACACACACACACACAATGAAGAAATTCTATCAATCTTCGTCGTTGCTGCTGCTAATTGACTCCGATGATGACAATGACGAAAACGATGATGACGATCCATTTTATCTTCATTCTTTATTCTGACAGTTCCTGGGGTTCGGCGGATGTGGCAATGTGTACCAGGGAGTGATGGCGGTCGGGGGGACCGACAGCCGCTGGCACTGGGGGTGTGTGGCACTTAAGCTTTGCACTTCCGGTCTGAACAACACAGAATATGACATTGTGCGCAGCCTGCGTCATGAGAACGTACGTCATCGCCGTGGCTGGACTGCTGCGTGACGTGACCATTGGTGTGGATTTTCTCCTCATGGAATTTGCAGTTGGAGGTAAACAAACAAAACACCTCAAAAGCAAAAAGACAACAACATATGTGTATATTATCGAGGGTTTTGTGCCAAAAAGACAGACGGGCGAATTTGACGCTTTTGGTTGTGTGTGTGTGTGTGTGTGTGTGTGTGTGTGTGTGTGTGTGTGTGTGTGTGTGTGTATTTTTCATTTGCATGGTTTTTGGTGCACTTGCTATCATATTTTCTTTTGCAAGTTTCTTTGTGCGCTTGCTATCATATTTTCATGTGGGTGTCATGTTCATTTAAATAGTTTTTGGCACATTTGATATCACATCTAAAATTTGTTACGTAATATCTATGCAGCTGAGATGTGGCCACATAATGAGATTTTTTTCCTGATTTGAAAATGTTTGTTTTCTTTTGTTATCAGTGTCACCTTTTTGCAAACTTATCTTGCAGGAGACCTGACGAATGCAGACAAAAAAGTGAAGACAGTGAAGGTGAACTTAGAAAAGTTTTAATTAGTTATATGCACTTTGTCGCCTGTCTCTTTTCAAGTGTTAAGGGTGCTGTTCACGGTGAAACAGAAACATGTTTTTCCGAAACATATGTATGTCTCCTTAAGTGCTAAAAGTTGTATCAAGGAAAATATTGTCTTCTGCAGACAACCTCTCAGCTGTTTCATGGTTAGAGCATGCCCTTTTTTTGCAGTGTTTCGCGGATACAGTTTTGCAGTGTTTGATACACTTTTGCCGTGTTTCAGTGACACACTTTTGCAGTGTTTCACACTTTTACGGTGTTCATTGATACAGTTTTGAGGTATTTCACTAATACAATTCTGCGATTTTTCACACATAGTTTTGCGGTGTTTAACGGATACAATTCTGCGGTGTTTCACTCATAGTTTTGCGGTATTTCACGGATACACTTCTGCAGTGTTTCACGGATACACTTCTGCAGTGTTTCACTGATACAATTCTGCAGCGTTTCACTGATACAATTCTGCAGCGTTTCACTGATACAATTCTGCAGTGTTTCACTGATACAATTCTGCAGTGTTTCACCGATACAGTTTTGCCAGTCAGCCAGTAGTAGCGCCCCAACCTCTTGAATCACCATCCGATGGAGATGGAGGGCAGTGATGCAGAGTTCGCGCTCATTACTGTGTGACGCGAGAATCAAGTTGTGGTGATATATCATATTAGGCAAAGAAAGGGATAGTTGTGTTTACGGTAGCATGGGGGAAAATAGCGTCGCGCTTATTGCTGTGTGACGCGAGTATCAAGTTGTGGTGATATATCATATTAGGCAAAGAAAGGGATAGTTGTGTTTACGGTAGCAT
>JAWQFJ010020636.1:12500-17500 GCA_034096865.1 Theodoxus fluviatilis | reverse complement strand
TGTGTGTGTGTGTGTGCGCGCGCGCGCGCGTATATCAGCGTGTGTGCCGGTGCTGTCTCTAGAGTCTAGTGTGGATGTGCGTTTGCATGCACGTGCATGTGTTGAATGAGATCAATTTCCCCTTCATTCTCTTAAGGTCTGTTAGCAGCCAGTGATGTGCGGATATACCTTTATTATTCTCGCACTGTATGTCTCTCAACTTAAGAAACTGAAAATTGCTGTCAGCATAGTTCATATGATTGTCCTGTATGTAAAACTCGGTCACATCCGATATATGTCAGTGGTCTTTTCAGAGATGTGAACGTTTCAGACACCACAACCGAAGAGTAAATTGCCGTTTCTAAGTAAAATAGTTTTTTTTAATGAAATGATAAAAAGGGCTAGAGCGTATGTTGCCAGTTTGAATTCATGTTTTTGAAGAAACGCAACAGCGCCAGTACAAAACCGAATTTGCAAAGGAGCAGAGTGGGTTTGATGATGGGCACACTGAGACACTACATGACGCACACAAGCGCGCACGTTCACCCGCTACATTCACACATGCGTACATACATGCACTCCCCCCTGTGGGTTCGGGGTAAGAATTGACCCACCGCGTCTCCCTACGCGATTTGTAAGAGGCGAATACCTAGGGACACCGTGACTTAATTTGCGTTTACTCTAAACTGTTCAAGTGATTTTCGTGCGTAATGGCCTTATATAGCCTACAAGGCTGATAGGCCGTAAAACACTGTCCATCCATCCATCCATCCATCCATACATGCACGCAGGCGCATGAACGAGCGCAAACGCACGTGTGCACTTGTGCTGGAAAATTCATTTGATCAGTGTGTAGATCTGCATCGTCTGATGAGATATCAACCGTATGAATCCCTGGATCATAGAAGCAAAGGGAGATTTGCTGTCAAAGCTTTGTTTTCATTCAAGCGAACGTTGACGAGGGGTTTACCTTCTTCAGATTGTGACAGCCGCACGGGCAAATGACAGACGGCCGTCTCATAAGATTTTTGCTTGTGGGAATATGATGCAGTAGCAACTTCTTTTGTTTTCACAGATGTTTCCAGATTTGGGGAGAGATGATCTGGTTGAGCCAATTCCTATGATATCTTGCCCGCCATAGGTTTAAAAAAATATTTGCAGTGGAGAGAATAACGGGTTTGATCATTTAAGATTGAACGACTGATGAAAATGTTATTCATCTTTTCGGATTTTTATACGCAATATTGCAAACAACCTGCTTAACTTCAGCATTATTCATAATTCTTAAATGTTATATTCGCTCGTGATTTTTCTTCTTTTCATACAAGTTGTTATACTTTCTTTGTATATCTGAAGGTTGGGGGAAACGTAATGAGGAAAATATACGGTGGGTGTTTTCGAGGAAAAACATAGGCGTGTTTTTACTGGGTGTTTTCACATGCACAGGAAAAGTACGTTTCTGTCGTCGTTCAGTGAAGTGGAGTATACTACGTACAAAAACGTTGTTTTTTTCCCAAATATTCGTTGTAGTGATGTAGAACATTTCCGTAGAATTAAGCAGCAGTAATTCATTTCTGTTTGTCTCTGAAAGTTATGTGTTGCATGCAGTGTTTTTTTTGGTTATGATAATGTTGGTCAAAGTAATGGGAAAATGGCATTCTTTAAAAACGACCATTGACTCATTGATGCAGAAAACAAAGGTATTTGTCTTAGTTTGGATCTGTTGGGAAGAAACAAAACACACACCAAAAATTCATAGGCTGAAGATCTGTATTAATGTTTTCAGTTTCTTTCCGTTGTTTTCTTATCGCTTTTGCAAAGAGGAAAATAATGCTTTGCTTTGTTTTTTTGAAAATTTACCTTCCGATATGTAATAAGAGGAGGGTTTTACAAAATGAAATGGGTCAGCATATTGTTTTATCCACAAGCGCATTTAAAAGATCGTTTTTTAAATGATAGATATTTCTGCGTCGTTTCTCAGTGTTAGTCATGAATATTGTCTCGCACGATTCCATTTTAATATTTAGTACTTGACGGAACACGAACACGAACGTACACACACACACACACACATACAAACACATACACACACACACGCACAAGCACACACACATAGGCACACACACACAAACACACACACACACACACACACACACACACACACACACACAGAGCCACGCACACACACAAACAGACACACAGGCAAACACACAAGGATGGTGTTCTGGTTGCTAATTTTAGCTACAAATTTTATCACATATATTAAACCAGCTGAGGGTTATGGGATGGTGTTGTCGTTTTTATGCCTCTTGTTGCGAGTGTGTGCATGCATGTTTGTTCATATCTAGTAAATACATGTATGTCTGCATGAATGCACGCGAGATTCTGTACGGCGCAATTTCTGATTTTCGCCAACAACAACCCGATACGTCACAAGACCCATCGTCACAAAGGAAATCAAAGTTGAAGAGATCAAATCTGCTCCTTAAAATATGTAGACATCTTTCACACACACGTATGATTGCTGCTCAGGGTCGTATGGCATATATATACACCTTAACAAAGAAAGGACAAGGGAAAACCCTGTGAGTTAATTAAATTTAATGAAACAATATCAAAATAACCAAATAAATCAAATTTGTAACACACACGCGCGATCGCGCACACACACACAAGGTGTTGGCCCATGGCTTCAAGTCTTCAGTGACACAAAAGTAGAAAGGAACCAAAAAGAAGTGGACAAGTAAATGACAAAACTTATATCCACATTGTGTGTGTGTATTACATTTTTCATTAATTTTGTTATTTTGATATTGTTACATTAAATTTAAATAACTCACAGGGTTTTCCCTTGTCCTTTCTTTGTAAAGGTATAATTCTGCTCCATACGACCCTGAGCAGCAATCATACGTGTGTGTGAAAGATGTCTACATATTTTAAGGAGCAGATTTGATCTCTCCAACTTTGATTTCCTTTGTGACGATGGGTCTTGTGACGTATCGGGTTGTTGTTGGCGAAAATCAGAAATTGCGCCGTACAGAATCTCGCGTGCATTCATGCAGACATACATGTATTTACTAGATATGAACAAACATGCATGCACACACTCGCAACAAGAGGCATAAAAACGACAACACCATCCCATAACCCTCAGCTGGTTTAATATATGTGATAAAATTTGTAGCTAAAATTAGCAACCAGAACACCATCCTTGTGTGTTTGCCTGTGTGTCTGTTTGTGTGTGTGCGTGGCTCTGTGTGTGTGTGTGTGTGTGTGTGTGTGTGTGTGTGTGTGTTTGTGTGTGTGTGCCTATGTGTGTGTGCTTGTGCGTGTGTGTGTGTATGTGTTTGTATGTGTGTGTGTGTGTGTGTACGTTCGTGTTCGTGTTCCGTCAAGTACTAAATATTAAAATGGAATCGTGCGAGACAATATTCATGACTAACACTGAGAAACAACACAGAAATATCTACCATTTAAAAACGATCTTTTAAATGCGCTTGTGGATAAAACAATATGCTGACCCATTTCATTTTGTAAAACCCTCCTCTTATTACATATCGGAAGGTAAATTTTCAAAAAAACAAAGCAAAGCATTATTTTCCTCTTTGCAAAAGCGATAAGAAAACAACGGAAAGAAACTGAAAACATTAATACAGATCTTCAGCCTATGAATTTTTGGTGTGTGTTTTGTTTCTTCCCAACAGATCCAAACTAAGACAAATACCTTTGTTTTCTGCATCAATGAGTCAATGGTCGTTTTTAAAGAATGCCATTTTCCCATTACTTTGACCAACATTATCATAACCAAAAAAAACACTGCATGCAACACATAACTTTCAGAGACAAACAGAAATGAATTACTGCTGCTTAATTCTACGGAAATGTTCTACATCACTACAACGAATATTTGGGAAAAAAACAACGTTTTTGTACGTAGTATACTCCACTTCACTGAACGACGACAGAAACGTACTTTTCCTGTGCATGTGAAAACACCCAGTAAAAACACGCCTATGTTTTTCCTCGAAAACACCCACCGTATATTTTCCTCATTACGTTTCCCCCAACCTTCAGATATACAAAGAAAGTATAACAACTTGTATGAAAAGAAGAAAAATCACGAGCGAATATAACATTTTAAGAATTATGAATAATGCTGAAGTTAAGCAGGTTGTTTGCAATATTGCGTATAAAAATCCGAAAAGATGAATAACATTTTCATCAGTCGTTCAATCTTAAATGATCAAACCCGTTATTCTCTCCACTGCAAATATTTTTTTAAACCTATGGCGGGCAAGATATCATAGGAATTGGCTCAACCAGATCATCTCTCCCCAAATCTGGAAACATCTGTGAAAACAAAAGAAGTTGCTACTGCATCATATTCCCACAAGCAAAAATCTTATGAGACGGCCGTCTGTCATTTGCCCGTGCGGCTGTCACAATCTGAAGAAGGTAAACCCCTCGTCAACGTTCGCTTGAATGAAAACAAAGCTTTGATAGCAAATCTCCCTTTGCTTCTATGATCCAGGGATTCATACGGTTGATATCTCATCAGACGATGCAGATCTACACACTGATCAAATGAATTTTCCAGCACAAGTGCACACGTGCGTTTGCGCTCGTTCATGCGCCTGCGTGCATGTATGGATGGATGGATGGATGGATGGACAGTGTTTTACGGCCTATCAGCCTTGTAGGCTATATAAGGCCATTACGCACGAAAATCACTTGAACAGTTTAGAGTAAACGCAAATTAAGTCACGGTGTCCCTAGGTATTCGCCTCTTACAAATCGCGTAGGGAGACGCGGTGGGTCAATTCTTACCCCGAACCCACAGGGGGGAGTGCATGTATGTACGCATGTGTGAATGTAGCGGGTGAACGTCCGCGCTTGTGTGCGTCATGTAGTGTCTCAGTGTGCCCATCATCAAACCCACTCTGCTCCTTTGCAAATTCGGTTTTGTACTGGCGCTGTTGCGTTTCTTCAAAAACATGAATTCAAACTGGCAACATACGCTC
>JAWQFJ010020636.1:0-7500 GCA_034096865.1 Theodoxus fluviatilis | reverse complement strand
TTGATACTAGCGTCACACAGCAATAAGCGCGACGCTATTTCCCCCCATGCTACCGTAAACACAACTCTCCTTTTCTTTGCCTAATATGATATATCACCACAACCCATGCTACCGTAAACACAACTACCCTTTTCTTAGCCTAATATGATATATCACCACAACCCATGCTACCGTAAACACAACTACCCTTTTCTTTGCCTAATATGATATATCACCACAACTTGATACTCGCGTCACACAGCAATGAGCGCGACGCTATTTTCCCCCCATGCTACCGTAAACACAACTATCCTTTTCTTAGCCTAATATGATATATCACCACAACTTGATACTCGCGTCACACAGCAATAAGCGCGACGCTATTTCCCCCCATGCTACCGTAAACACAACTATCCCTTTCTTTGCCTAATATGATATATCACCACAACTTGATACTCGCGTCACACAGCAATAAGCGCGACGCTATTTTCCCCCATGCTACCGTAAACACAACTATCCCTTTCTTTGCCTAATATGATATATCACCACAACTTGATTCTCGCGTCACACAGTAATGAGCGCGAACTCTGCATCACTGCCCTCCATCTCCATCGGATGGTGATTCAAGAGGTTGGGGCGCTACTACTGGCTGACTGGCAAAACTGTATCGGTGAAACACTGCAGAATTGTATCAGTGAAACACTGCAGAATTGTATCAGTGAAACGCTGCAGAATTGTATCAGTGAAACGCTGCAGAATTGTATCAGTGAAACACTGCAGAAGTGTATCCGTGAAACACTGCAGAAGTGTATCCGTGAAACACCGCAAAACTATGCGTGAAACACCGCAGAATTGTATCCGTTAAACACCGCAAAACTATGTGTGAAAAATCGCAGAATTGTATTAGTGAAATACCGCAAAACTGTATCAATGAACACCGTAAAAGTGTGAAACACTGCAAAAGTGTGTCACTGAAACACGGCAAAAGTGTATCAAACACTGCAAAACTGTATCCGTGAAACACTGCAAAAAAAGGGCATGCTCTAACCATGAAACAGCTGAGAGGTTGTCTGCAGAAGACGATATTTTCCTTGATACAACTTTTCGCACTTAAGGAGACATATATATGTTTCGGAAAAAACATGTTTCTGTTTCACGGTGAACAACACCCTTAACACTTGAAAAGAGACAGGCGACAAAGTGCATATAACTAATTAAAACTTTTCTAAGTTCACCTTCACAGTCTTCACTTTTTTGTCTGCATTCGTCAGGTCTCCTGCAAGAAAAGTTTGCAAAAAGGTGACACTGATAACAAAAGAAAACAAACATTTTCAAATCAGGAAAAAAATCTCACTATGTGGCCACATCTCAGCTGCATAGATATTACGTAACAAATTTTAGATGTGATATCAAATGCGCCAAAAACTATCTAAATGAACATGACACCCACATGAAAATATGATAGCAAGCGCACCAAGAAACTTGCATATGAAAATATGATAGCAAGTGCACCAAAAACCATGCAAATGAAACACACACACACACACACACACACACACACACACACACACACACACACACACACACACACAACCAAAAGCGTAAAATTCGCCCGTCTGTCTTTTTGGCACAAAACCCTCGATAATATACACATATGTTGTTGTCTTTTTGCTTTTGAGGTGTTTTGTTTGTTTACCTCCAACTGCAAATTCCATGAGGAGAAAATCCACACCAATGGTCACGTCACGCAGCAGTCCGGCCACGGCGATGACGTTCTCATGACGCAGGCTGCGCACAATGTCATATTCTGTGTTGTTCAGACCGGAAGTGCAAAGCTTAAGTGCCACACACCCCCAGTGCCAGCGGCTGTCGGTCCCCCCGACCGCCATCACTCCCTGGTACACATTGCCACATCCGCCGAACCCCAGGAACTGTCAGAATAAAGAATGAAGATAAAATGGATCGTCATCATCGTTTTCGTCATTGTCATCATCGGAGTCAATTAGCAGCAGCAACGACGAAGATTGATAGAATTTCTTCACTGTGTGTGTGTGTCGTGTGTGTGTGTGTGGTGTGTGTGAGTGTGTGTGTGTGTGTCGTGTGTGTGTGTGTGTGTGTGTGTGTATGTGTGTGTGTGTGTGTGTCGTGTGTGTGTGTGTGTGTGTGTGTGTGTGTGTGTCGTGTGTGTGTGTCATGTGTGTGTGTGTGTGTGTGTCGTGTGTGTGTGTGTGTCGTGTGTGTGTGTGTGTGTGTGTGTGTGTGTGTGTGTGTGTGTGTGTGTGTCGTGTGTGTGTGTGTGTGTGTGTGTGTGTGTGTGTGTGTGTCGTGTGTGTGTGTGTCGTGTGTGTGTGTGTGTGTGTGTGTGTGTGTGTGTGTCGTGTGTCATGTGTGTGGGGAGGGGGGGGGGGGGGTCTATCAGGTGGGACAATGCAGTATGGCAGGAATGTTTTGGTCGGAAGCCCGATTGAAGGGGGTGAAGAAGACTGTGCCGATCAAGAAATGCCAACAGATGTTTGTGAACGTGCTTTTCAATTGGTTTTGATAAAATTGATAGAACTGATATGGGTCGGAAGTCATCTAGACTTGTGGGAGTTTTCACTTTTGGTAGAGGGATAACTTTAGCTTTTTTCCATTCATCTGGGAAGTTTTGCTTGATAATGCACAAATTGTATATGTATGTGAGCGAGTCGATTACATATGGAAGAGAGAGTTTGAGAAGAAAGCTATTGATGCCATCAGGTCCTGTTGTTTTTGAGTTGAGTTTTTCAATAAATCTGCCAACTTCATGAACAGCAAGAAGAGGAATCTCAAATTCCAATGAAGACAATAGTCTCTCCTGGCAGAATTCTTGGAGATATGCTGTTTCAGATGGAAATTATGGTTGCTATCGCGAGGGAATAACTTTTCAGCCACAGAGAGGAAGTGATTATTGCAGTCATTAACATCATCGGATGGGTATGATGAGGGAGCTTTAGCTCCGTTTCGTTTGGTAAAGGTATTTATGGCGTTCCATACTGAGGTGATGTTTTTGTTATCAGTTATAAGTTTCTGAAAATATTATTTCTTTGCTTTCCTCACTAAGATTTTAACTGCATTTTTTGTTTTTTGTATGCAACGAAATCATTGCTTTTCCTTTGTTTATCTCTGAGAGACATTGCTTGCATTACTTCCTTGGTTAACCATGGTGGCAGCGTTGGATGATGCACGCGTTTTCTTCTGATCGGAACGTGTTTGTTAATTACTCCTAGAAATATGTTGTACCAAACCTGAAGAGCAGAGAGAGAGAGAGAGAGAGAGAGAGAGAGAGAGAGAGAGAGGGCGAGAGAGAGAGAGAGGGCGAGAGAGAGAGAGGGCGACAGAGAGAGAGACAGACAGAGAGAGAGAGAGAGAGAGAGAGAGAGAGAGAGAGAGAGAGAGAGGGCGAGAGAGAGGGGGCGACAGAGAGAGAGAGAGAGAGAGAGAGGGCGAGAGAGAGAGAGAGAGAGAGAGAGAGGGGGGGCGAGAGAGAGAAGGGGGGCGAGAGAGAGAGGGGGGGGGGGTGCGAGAGAGTGGGGGGGGGGGGGGGGGGGAGAGAAAGAGAGAGGGGCGAGAGAGAGGGAGAGAGAGAGAGAAAGAGAGAGAGAGAGAGAGAGAGAGAGAGAGAGAGAGAGAAGACGGGGATTCAGTTACAACTGAGGAGAGACTTGTAAGAGGAGTAGAACCTCACAGTATGAATAATCATCGCGACCTCACGAATTCTAAAATTGAAAAGGCACATGCTACATGGGCTGAACAACTTTTTCCGTTCGGACTTGCACGACAACAAGAAAACAGTTCAGAGGAAGACTCGTGAAAAATCTGTCTTTGGTCATATATGATTTATCATTTCCCAGGTTCCCAAATAAGTTTGATTCGAAGAAGACAACAGATTTATCAGCCGAAGAAAGATTACAGGGAAAAGGGCATCATACATTACTTCAAGCGCACATACGCACACCCGTCCCATTTTTGCATTATGACTCATACTTGGCGCCTGGCTGCGGAATTTTTTCCCTTACTTTAACCGGCTTCATAGATTTTTCATGATCAAAGGCCTTACATAACCTATACTCCATTATTCATTACCATCCCTATCATAATTTTTCGTTAATCATGTCGTAAATGTGCAGATTCTTAAAATGCGGTCCAATAAGAGCTCAGTTACTGGTTAAAAAAACCACAAGAATCTGTTGGGATCTGAAGAAGATTCGAAGAATATTCGAAGAAGATTAGGAGAAGAATGGGAGAAGATTCGAAGAAGATTCGAAGAAGATTCGAAGAAGGTTGGGAGAAGAATGGGAGAAGATTGGAAGAAGATTGGAAGAAAATGGGTAGAAGATTGGAAGAAGATTGGAAGAAGATTCTAAGAAGATTGGAAGAAGATTGAAAGAAGATTGGAAGAAGATTTGAAGAAGATTGCAAGAAGATTGGAAGAAGATTGCAAGAAGATTGGAAGAAGATTGGAAGAAGATTTGAAGAAGATTGGAAGAAGATTCTAAGAAGATTGGAAGAAGATTCGAAGAAGATTGGAAGAAGATTGGAAGAAGATTGGAAGAAGATTTGAAGAAGATTGGAAGAAGATTGGAAGAAGATTGGAAGAAGATTGGAAGAAGATTGGAAGAAGATTGGAAGAAGATTGGAAGAAGATTGGAAGAAGATTGGAAGAAGATTTGAAGAAGATTGGAAGAAGATTGGAAGAAGATTCGAAGAAGATTGGAAGAAGATTGGAAGAAGATTCGAAAGAAGATTGGAAGAAGATTGGAAGAAGATTGAAGAAGATTCGAAGAAGATTCGAAGAAGATTCGAAGAAGATTCGAAGAAGATTCGAAGAAGATTCGAAGAAGATTCGAAGAAGATTCGAAGAAGATTCGAAGAAGATTCGAAGAAGATTCGAAGAAGATTGGAAGAAGATTCGAAGAAGATTCGAAGAAGATTCGAAGAAGATTCGAAGAAGATTCGAAGAAGATTGGAAGAAGATTGGAAGAAGATTGGAAGAAGATTTGAAGAAGATGGGAGGACGATTTGAAGAAAATTTGAAGAAGATTTGAAGAAGATTGGAATAAGATTGGAAGAAGATTGGAAGAAGATTGGAAGAAGATTGGAAGAAGATTGGAAGAAGATTGGAAGAAGATTGGAAGAAGATTGGAAGAAGATGGGTAGAAGATTGGAAGAAGATTGGAAGAAGATTTCAAGAAGATGGGAAGACAATTTGAAAAAAATTTGAAGAAGATTTGAAGAAGATTGGAATAACATTGGAAGAAGATTGGAAGAAGATTTGCAGAAGATTTGCAGAAGATTTGCAGAAGATTGGAAGAAGATTGGAAGAAGATTCGAAGAAGCTCCGAAGAAGATTCGAAGAAGATTCGAAGAAGACTGGAAGAAGATTCGAAGAATATTCTAAGAAGATTCGAAGAAGATTCGAAGAAGATTCGAAGAATATTCGATGAATATTCGAAGAAGATTCGAAGAAGATTCGAAGAATATTCGATGAATATTCGAAGAAGATTCGAAGAAGATTGGGAGAAGATTCGAAGAAGATTCGAAGAAGATTCGAAGAATATTCGAAAAAGATTCGAAGAATATTCTAAGAACATTCGAAAAATATTCAAAGAAGATTCGAAGAAGATTCGAAGAAGATTCCGAGAAGATTCGAAGAAGATTCGAAGAAGATTCCGAGAAGATTCGAAGAAGATTCGAAGAAGATTCCAAGAAGATTTGGAAAATATTCTTAGAATATTTGAAGAAGATTCCGAGAAGATTCGCAAAATATTCTAAGAATATTCAAAGAAGATTCGAAGAAGATTCGAAGAATATTCGAAAAATATTCTAAGAAGATTCGAAGAATATTCGAAAAATATTCTTAGACTATTCGAAGAAGATTCGAAGAATATCCGAAGAAGATTCGAAGAAGATTGGAAGAAGATTGGAAGAAGATGGGAAGACGATTTGAAAAAAATTTGAAGAAGATTTGAAGAAGATTGAAATAAGATTGGAATAAGATTGGAAGAAGATTGGAAGAAGATTGGAAGAAGATTGGAAGAAAATGGGTAGAAGATTGGAAGAAGATTGGAAGAAGATTGGAAGAAGATTTCAAGAAGATGGGAAGACAATTTGAAAAAAATTTGAAGAAGATTTGAAGAAGATTGGAATAACATTGGAAGAAGATTGGAAGAAGATTGAAAGAAGATTCGAAGAAATTGGGAGAAGATTTGAAGAATATTCGAAGAAGATTCGAAGAAGATTCGAAGAAGATTCGAAGAATATTCGAAGAAGATTTGAAGAATATTCGATGAATATTCTAAGAAGATTCGAAGAAGATTCGAAGAAGATTCGAAGAAGATTCGAAGAATATTCGAAAAAGATTCGAAGAATATTCGATGAATATTCAAAGAAGATTCGAAGAAGATTCGAAGAAGATTCGAAGAAGATTCGAAGAATATTCGAAAAAGATTCGAAGAATATTCTAAGAAAATTCGAAAAATATTCAAAGAAGATTCGAAGAAGATTCGAAGAAGATTCCGAGAAGATTCGAAGAAGATTCAAAGAAGATTCCAAGAAGATTTGGAAAATATTCTTAGAATATTCGAAGAAGATTCGAAGAATATTCTAAGAACATTCGAAGAATATTTGAAGAATATTCGAAGAAGATTCGAAGAATATTCTAAGAAGATTCGAAGAATATTCGAAGAAGATTCGAAGAAGATTCGAAGAAGATTCGAAGAAGATTCGAAGAATATTCGAAGAAGATTCGAAGAATATTCGAAAAATATTCTTAGAATATTCGAAGAAGATTCGAAGAATATCCGAAGAAGATTCGAAGAAGATTCGAAGAAGATTCGAAGAAGATTCGAAGAAGATTCGAAGAAGATTCGAAGAAGATTCGAAGAAGATTCCGAGAAGATTCGAAAATATTCTAAGAATATTCGAAGAAGATTCGAAGAAGATTGGGAGAAGATTTGAAGAAGATTCGAAGAAGATTGGAAGAAGATTGGAAGAAGATGGGAAGACGATTTGAAAAAAATTTGAAGAAGATTTGAAGAAGATTGAAATAAGATTGGAATAAGATTGGAAGAAGATTGGAAGAAGATTGGAAGAAGATTGGAAGAAGATTGGATGAAGATTGGAAGAAAATGGGTAGAAGATTGGAAGAAGATTGGAAGAAGATTGGAAGAAGATTTCAAGAAGATGGGAAGACAATTTGAAAAAAATTTGAAGATTTGAAGAAGATTGGAATAACATTGGAAGAAGATTCGAAGAAGATTCGAAGAAGATTCGACGAAGATTCGAAGAAGATTGGGAGAAGATTTGAAGAAGATTCGAAGAATATTCGAAGAAGATTCGAAGAAGATTTGAAGAAGATTCGAAGAAGAATCGAAGAAGATTCGAAGAATATTCGAAGAAGATTCGAAGAAGATTCGAAGATGATTCGAAGAATATTCTAAGAACATTCGAAAAATATTCAAAGAAGATTCGAAGAAGATTGGGAGAAGATTTGAAGAAGAT
>JAWQFJ010020635.1:5000-10000 GCA_034096865.1 Theodoxus fluviatilis | reverse complement strand
TGAAACCTCATCTGAAGCTTTGCGACTGATAACCGTCTATGGCAATGTCAACGCTATCATGGCTATAATCTACATTAACCACGACATTCATACGGGCAACTGTGGAAATAATTGCTTGTACATCAGTTCATATCATAGTCTATGATCCACAGTCAGTCTAAGGGACCAAAGGTAAAGGCAAACATATGTTCTTATTAATATTGCGATTTCCCCACCTATTGATGGCTGCCCCAAGCCCACGCATTTACCCCCTGGTCATCGGGCTACCTCTTTGCATCACTTCAACACCATCTCAACTCCCTGGGGAGCATGCAACCAAGGCTGCGAATGAACGCGCCAAATTTAGCTTTCGCAGTTTTCCAGCGCAGCCCTCACAGGTACCCGTTTTACTCCTGGGCGGGGAGAAGCGATGTGAGTAAAGCACCTTGCTCACAGGTACCCGTTTTACTCCTGGGCGGGGAGAAGCGATGTGATTAAAGCACCTTGCTCACAGGTACCCGTTTTACTCCTGGGCGGGGAGAAGCGATGTGATTAAAGCACCTTGCTCAAGGATGCAGCTCCAGAGACCGCGCAGTTTCGAACACCGCACCCACTAGCTCCAAGGGACGGCAGGTCAAGCGCGCTGACCGCTCGTCCATAGGGTCTCTACGCCCTCTGATTCCCTGACAATCCTTACACGATTTCGTCACTTCTTTTTCGCGGAGTTGATAGTCCTTTCAGACTGCATATGGACTGGAGTTGATGAAATGTACTTTTATTCTCATTCTGGCAGCTCTGAATCCCCATTGGTGCAACCTTGACTAACAGCTATCACTGACAATCGACCAACACGAGCGCAAACAGCAACAACCGTCGTGCAACTCCTGGGGGTAAAGTGTAAAGCGGTTTGAGCACCGATCAATGGTGGAAAGTCGCTATGTAAAAATCACACCTTTACCTTAACCTTTTTTTATCCACACACTGATTGTTGACAGGAAAAATAGGTTTAAAAGCGAGTAGCTGTGTGGCATATATGTGAAATATTATTTTTGAAAATTATTGTTCAGTCCGACGGTTCTTTACATCGTAAAACTCTAATCCCCCTCCCCCCCCCCCTCCCCCCCCCCTCTCCCCCCCCCCCCCCCCCCCCCCACTCTGTCAGACGATGCAATACTAATGATGGAGGCTGTACGTTCGTGTACAATGATAAAGGTAAAGGAGTGGTTTTATAGAGCAACTTGCCACCCATGTCTGAGTCTCAACCCGCTTAACATTTTACTCCCAAACCTCCCTTTTCATAATAATGATCAATGTATTAAAATTATTAATCACGTATCATTGTCGCACAAACTCCAATCTATGAGCAGGGAATTTTTAGTGGGAACTTTCCTATACCTGGCCGACCACACAGGTTATTTGAGTACAAGATACAGTTCACAGTTCACAGTTCACAGCTCACAGTTCACAGTTCACAGCTCAAAAACTCACAGTTCACAGTTCACAGTTCACAGTTCACAGTTCACAGCTCACAGTTCACAGTTCACAGTTCACAGCTCACAGTTCACAGCTCACAGTTCACAGTTCACAGCTCACAGCTCACAGTTCACAGCTCACAGTTCACAGTTCACAGCTCTCACAGCGTATCCGCTATTGTTATTCGAGACAAGATGGAAGGGAAAGGAAATTTCTGTTTAAACTTTTGCTGTGCTTTGACGCGTCGTAGACGTTGAACCAACGCGAATGCCGTCACACACAGAGGGACAGATGCATTATAGGTTCTGGTGATTCTGAGCACGTGACTCGGGATGTCTGGCGGGTATTCCTCAGTGTTTGAGGCTGTCTTTGACCGAGTCCGGTAGCGTTCCTTATCGCTCACCACCGCATGAATTGCTTGCGTTGTCCAGGAGCAAAGCCATGGCGGGAAAATTTTTTATGCTTGCAAGCTATTCGTGCATGCGCATGCACACAGGTATTCACAAGTACAAGGACATATATTCTCGTAAGTACATGAGCACTCACGTACTGACGCACGCGCGCGCGATAATCAAACACACACACACTCACGCACGCACGCACGCGCGCGCGCGTACACACATACACATACACACACACACACAAAACACACGCACACACACACGCACACACGCACACACACACACACGAGCACACACACACACACACACACATACACAGAACATACACACTCACTCACACACTTACTCACACACACACCCAGTGCGCGCGCGCGTGCACACACACGCACACACACACACACACACACACACACACACACACACACACACACACACACACACACACACACACGAACACACACACACACACACACACACACACACACACACACACACACACACACACACACACACACACACACACACACGAACACACACACACACACACACACACACACACACACACGAACACACACACACACACACACACACACACACAGAGTTCACGAGTCCTAGAATACGTCAGTCTGGAGGACATTATCTCCTGCCGTCTAACCATGTTTTTCCCGAGCAAGATCAAAACACTGGCACCTGATGTTATTCTTGGAGTCATTCGCCATCTATCATTGTTTTCACCAGGAACAATGTGTCGACAAAATACCTTCTGGAGTTTGCTTGGGATTTCCCACAACAGCCCAAGGCAAGGAATAGCCCTCTTCACTATTTGCAGATGTCCTTTTCGAAACCTTCAGCTGCAGCATTAAATAGACTTACGGAGACAAAAACACAATGTCCCAGATCAAACATCAACAGTCAAGGAGTATTTTACCACTGGCCTTTGAAATCGGCTTAGTATGCAGCCACCGGGGCCAGAAGGGGAAAGTGTAAGAAAGATAAAGAAAACCTTTTCGTTTTCGGTGTGTGTGTGTGTTTGTTTTGTCTTGACGAAGAGTGTTACACTCGAAACGTCGACTGTTTTGTCATGTTCCAGATGCCCGGATCAGTAATAATAATAATAATAATAATACAGACTATTTGTACTCACATACCTTCCCTAATAGGCAAGCTCATGGCGTTTACAATGAAAAAGTCCACACTCATACAAAGCATTCCAACACTCGCACACTGCACAGTTGAAATAAAATAAAAATAAAATACAATACAATTAATTAAATAGCAGGCAATAAACAAAACACGAAACATAAAAGAGACGCCTTGTGAAGCACTTCACTGCTCGTCAGGAAAGACTGACCGGAACAGGTGTGTCTTGAGGGAGGTTTTGAACTGGGACATGGAATCAGAGTGACGGACAGGGAAAGGTAGGCTATTCCACGTTACAGGGCCGATGTAAGAAAACGCTCGCTGTCCCTGGGTTTTCTTTTTGCGACGGGGGACATTTAACGTTTTGGTGTCTGCAGCTGAACGGTATTTCTAGCGGGGGTGTAGACAGTAAGAATTTCTTTGAGTGCGTGTGGTGCAGTTTGATTGAAGAAGTTGAAACACATAGTGGCAGGCTTATACTCTATCCTCTGAGCGACGGGGAGCCAATGCAGTGCACGAAGGAGTTTGGATGTGGGAGTTCTCTTGGGACATCTAAAAACTAATCCAACAGCAGTGTTTTGGACTTTTTGCAGTTTGTTTAGCAGAGTGTCAGGAATGCCGGCAAGAGAATTTCCATAATCAAGACGGGGCAGAACAAGGGAAGTGACAAGGGTTTGAGTGGCAATGTGTCAATATACTTTTATACAATTTCTTTACAAAAAGCCCAATGTTGTTGGCTAGCAGGGGTGACTCCTCCTCAGTATGGTACCACGGTGTCCATGACTTGGACATCAGCCAAACACATGGAACTCATTCTTTGAGTGAATGAAATTGCGTGAACATGTGCGGTAATGCTAAGCACTAGGTAACGGTAGATTCACAAAGAAACACTCGTGGTGGTTGATTGATTGGTGAGGGTTTTCAGTCTATCAACCTTTGGAGGCTGGGTAAAGCAAGAGACCAAAAAAAAATTTCATCACCGGAGCTGGGTAGAGGAAGGTCAAGTCAAGTCTTTGTCCCTGGTTCCTCTCCAGTCAAGTCTCTATCCCTGGTTCCTCTCCAGTCAAGTCTCTGTCCCTGGTTCCTCTCCAGTCAAGTCTCTGTCCCTGGTTCCTCTCCAGTCAAGTCTCTGTCCCTGGTTCCTCTCCAGTCAAGTCTCTGTCCCTGGTTCCTCTCCAGTCAAGTCTCTGTCCCTGGTTCCTCTCCAGTCAAGTCTCTGTCCCTGGTTCCTCTCCAGTCAAGTCTTTGTCCCTGGTTCCTCTCCAGTCATGTCTCTGTCCCTGGCTCCTCTCCAGTCAAGTGTCTATCCCTGGTTCCTCTCCAGTCATGTCTCTGTCCCTGGCTCCTCTCCAGTCAAGTGTCTATCCCTGGTTCCTCTCCAGTCAAGTCTCAGTCCCTGGCTCCTCTCCAGTCAAGTGTCTATCCCTGGTTCCTCTCCAGTCATGTCTCTGTCCCTGGCTCCTCTCCAGTCAAGTGTCTATCCCTGGTTCCTCTCCAGTCATGTCTCTGTCCCTGGCTCCTCTCCAGTCAAGTGTCTATCCCTGGTTCCTCTCCAGTCATGTCTCTGTCCCTGGCTCCTCTCCAGTCAAGTGTCTATCCCTGGTTCCTCTCCAGTCATGTCTCTGTCCCTGGCTCCTCTCCAGTCAAGTGTCTATCCCTGGTTCCTCTCCAGTCATGTCTCTGTCCCTGGCTCCTCTCCAGTCAAGTGTCTATCCCTGGTTCATCTCCAGTCAAGTCTCTGTCCCTGGTTCCTCTCCAGTCAAGTGTCTATCCCTGGTTCATCTCCAGTCAAGTCTCTATCCCTGGTCTCTCTCCAGTCAAGTTTCAGTCCCTGGTTCCTCTCCAGTCAAGTCTCTGTCCCTGGTTCCTCTCCAGTCAAGTCTCTGTCCCTGGTTCCTCTCCAGTCAAGTCTCTGTCCCTGGTTCCTCTCCAGTCAAGTGTCTATCCCTGGTTCATCTCCAGTCAAGTCTCTATCCCTGGTCTCTCTCCAGTCAAGTTTCAGTCCCT
>JAWQFJ010020634.1:7500-16696 GCA_034096865.1 Theodoxus fluviatilis | reverse complement strand
TGTGGAGGAGAGAAGGATGAGGAGGACGAGGATGAGAGTTAAGAGGAGAATGTGAGGCGGAGGATGAGGAAAGGGGAAGAGGGGAGGAGCATGAGAAATTCATTGAGGACGAGCACAAGAGGAGCAGGGAGGGAGAACAGGAAGAGAGAGGGGAAGAAGTGTATTGATTGAAGACAGGAGGATGAGCAGAAAGAAGAGAGCAGAATTGTTCAGAAAGGAGGAGAAAAAAGAGGAGCATGAAAAGGACACAGGAAGAGGATCCATTGTAGGGACGAAAATGATATTGAAAGAGGATAGGAAAGTGAAGTGAGAAGTAGCAAAGAGAGGAAAAAGAGTGCATAAGGAGCAAACATGTAGATAAAGGCAGAGACGATGTGGGAAGAAAGAGGAAAGATTATTGCACAGTAGAGGCGGAGTACGTATGATAAGGACGAGTGGAGGAGGATGTACGAGAGGGGAATAAAAGGTGAAGGATGTAGGAGGAAGGAGGTGTGATTTGAGGGGAGTATGAGTAGTTTGGAACGGAGGACATTATTGATGAGGACGATTACGAGGAGCGATTGACTAGTACATTACGTGAGGATTATAAAGAAGCGTATGAGAAAGAAGGTATATAAGAAAAAAGGAGGAAGACGAGACGGAAAAATCGGATTACATTTGAAATTGATAAAGAGTAGAATGAGATGATGTTCAGTAGGAGGTAGGAGTTGTGGATGAGGAGGGGTTAGGAGGAGCTAAGAGGAGTATGAAAGAGGCGAGAGTGGAGACACAGGAGAGGAGCATAAAGAGGTGAGAGCTAAATGAGGTCGAAGGTATTATGAAAAAAGAGGAGCAGGATAAGAAGCATGAAAGTATGCAGGTGAGGAAATATTAGATCAAAGAGGAGAATGAAATTTGAGAGGAAATATTAGTTTAGTAAAGGAAAGAAGAGATGAGGATAAAAACTGGTGGAGAAGAAAGAGAAAATTTTGCAACAGTAGGAAATAGGAGTAATATTAGAGAGAGGAGGATTATGAGTAGGAGGAGGAGGATGGCTTAGGAGGATTAGTATGGGATCATGAGGATGAGGATGAGTAATATTAGGAGTAGTGAAGGATGTGAAACGAGTAGTATGGAAGATGAGTAGGATGGAAAGTAAGCAGGGTATAAGGAATAGTGAATATGATTATATGGATGAGAATTAGGCATTATGTATAATACTCAATTCTTGATGATTATGAGATAGTTATTTGACACTTGTTCTTCTTATTATTATATATTACTTTAGGGGATTATTGTACGATTATTTATTAGTATTATTATGGAGTTATTTAGGATTAATCTTGATTCATGCTATTATTATCTATTATTACTACATGAGTATAATTAGTATTAGTTATAAATATCAAATTATAAGTTTTTCTTCTTAGTTTATTCATTCTTCTTATTTATTCTACTGATTCGTCTTATTAACGCTTCTTACTTATATCTTTCATTCGGCCCTCTTCTTATTGCTTGACCTTGACCTTTATATGACATTGACCTTCAGGTGACCTTCAAGGTCAAGGTCAAACAACTAAACCTACAATGACATCATACACAAAGAAATGCTTTACACATTTTTCCTACCAAAATACATGTGACCTTGACCCAAGGTCAAGGTCATCCAAGGTCATGCAACACAAAGCTGTTAATTCAAGACATAGGAAGCACAATGGTGCTTATTGGCACTTTCTACCATGAGATATAGTCACTTTTAGTGGTTCACTACCCCATTTTGGTCACATTTCATAAGGGTCAAAGTGACCTTGACCTTGATGATATGTGACCAAATGTGCCTCATGATGAAAGTATAACATGTGCCCCACATAATTATTAAGTTTGAAACAGTTATCTTCCCATAGTTCAGGGTCAAGGTCACTTCAAAATATGTATACAATCCAACTTTGAAGAGCTCCTGTGACCTTGACCTTGAAGCAAGGTCAACCAAACGGGTATCAAAAGATAGGGCTTACTTTGACCTATATACCATGTATGGAGGAGGAGGAGGAGGAGGGGGGGGAGGAGGAGGAGGAGGAGGAGGAGGAGGAGGAGGAGGAGGAGGAGGAGGAGGAGGAGGAGGAGGAGGAGGAGGAGGAGGAGGAGGAGGAGGAGGAGGAGGAGGAGGAGGAGGAGGAGGAAGAGGAGCAGGAGGAGGAGCAGGAGGAGGACAGAAACGTCACGTCGTCGACGATGACATTTCAAGTTTACAAAGGAATGAGAAAAGAGATAACAGAGAGCAAATAGAGTACAATCACTTACATCTATGTAATACACTTGACACACATGATGAGGTGTCCAACACAGCGTGTGAACTAAGACCAGCGTCATGAGGGGAATGGCGCTTAGCTGGTCGTAGACCAAGTGTTGTCCACGAGCATCCCTGAAGCTACTAATCGACATAAGCGTCCTGCGGTACTTCTTTTGAAATTTTGTAAACACCTTATACTCCGACAGTAGAACCAAACTGATGCTGGAGAGTGCTGGAATGATGTATGCTATTAGCAAATGTGATATTGTGAAGTGGGCTTTCGGAATCATCTTGCAACTGAAAAAGAAAGATAAAGTTATCGAAAAAATACTTAAGTTTCTTTTTGGCAGTACAATTATTTAACAAAGTATTATCGGCAGAAAAAGGACCCCAACGTACGGACCGACGGACGTGTGTGTCTATTTGTGCGTGCCTAAGCGTGTGCGCATGTGCATGTGCATGTGTGCATGTGTGCGTGTGCGCGCGCGCGCGTGTCTGTGTGTGTGTGTGCGCGCGCGCATGCGTATCTATGTGTACATGTGTTTTCTGACTGCGTCCTCCTCCCCTCTCCCTCCCTCCCTCCTCCCTCGTTCCTTCCTCCCTCCCAACCTCCTCCTCCCTCCTTCCCTCCTCCCTCCCAACCTCCTCCTCCCTCCCTCCCTCCCTCCTCCCTTCCAACGTCCTCCTCCCTCCCTCCTCCCTCCCAACCTCCTCCTCCCTCCCTCCCTCCTCCCTTCCAACCTCCTCCTCCCTCCTTCCCTCCTCCCTCCCTCCCTCCCTCCCTCCCTCCTCCCTCCTCCCTCCCTCCCTCCCTCTCCCTCCTCCCTCCTCCCTCCTCCCTCTTCCCTCCTCCCTCCCTCCCTCTCTCCTCCCTCCCTTCGGGTCCCTCCCTCCGCTTCCCTTCCTCTTCCTCCCTCCCTCCCTTCGCCTCCCTCCCTATCTCCCTCCCTCCCTATCTCCCTCCCTCCTTCCCTCGCTCCCTCCCTCCCTCCTCCTCCATCTCCTGCTACTCTTTCTCCTCCTCCTTTTATTCTTTCTCCTCCTCCTGCTACTCGTTCTCCTTGTCCTGCTACTCTTTCTCCTCCTGCTACTCTTTCTATTCCTCCTGCTACTCTTTCTCCTCTTCTTGCTACTCTTCCTCGTGCTACTCATTCTCCTCCTGCTACTCTTTCTATTTCTCCTGCTACTCTTTCTCCTCTTCTTGCTACTCTTCCTCGTGCTACTCATTCTCCTCCTGCTACTCTTTCTCCTTCTGCTACTTTCTCCTCCTCCTACTCTTTCTCCTCCTCCTACTCTTTTTCCTCCTCCTCCTCCTCCTCGTCCTTCTCTTCCTCCTCCTCCTCCTCCTCCTCCTCCTCCTCCTCCTCCTCCTCCTCCTCCTCCTCCTCCTCCTCCTCCTCCTCCTCCTTCTCCTCCTCATCCTCCTTCTTCTTCTCCTCCTTTTCCTCCTCCTCCTCCTCTTCCTTCTCCTCCTACTCCTCCTACTTCTTCTCCTCCTCCTCGTCGTCGTCGTCCTCCTCCTCCTCCTCCTTCTCCTTTTCTTCCTTCTCCTCCTCCTCCTCCTCCTTTTCCTCCTCCTCCTCCTTTTCCTCCTCCTCGTCCTTGTCCTCCTACTCTTCCTCCTCCTTCTACTCCTCCTCCTCCCTCTCCTCTTTCTCTTCCCTCTCCTCCTTCTCCTTTTCCTCCTCCTCCTCCTCCTCCTCCTCCTCCTCCTCCTCCTCCTCCTCCTCCTCCTCCTCCTCCTCCTCCTCCTCCTCCTCCTCCTCCCTCCTCCTCCCTCCTCCTCCTCCTCCTCCTCCTCCTCCTCCTCCTCCTCCTCCTACTCCTCCTCCTCCTCCCCATCCCCCTCCTCCTCCTCCTCCTCCTCCTCCTCCTCCTCCTCCTCCTCCTCCTCCTCCTCCTCCTCCTCCTCCTCCTCCTCCTCCTCCTCCTCCTCCTCCTCCTCCTCCTCCTCCTCCTCCTCCTCCTCCTCCTCCTCCTCCTCCTCCTCCTCCTTCTCCTCCTCCTCCGCCTGGTTCTCCTTCTCCTCCGCCTGGTTCTTCTTCTCCTACCTTCTCCGCCTGGTTCTTCTTCTCCTACCTTCTCCGCCTGGTTCTCCTTCTCCTGCCTCCTGCTCGCCCTGCTTCGCCTTCTCCTCTCGCTTCTCCTTTTCTTCCTTCTGCTGCTTTAATCTCTTCCTACTCCACCTCTTGTCCCTATTTTCGTGCTCTTTCTTCTCCTCGTGTTGGTTCTCCTCCTGGTCTTCTTTCTCATCCTTCTGGTTCTCTTCCTTCTCCTTCTGGTCCTCCTCTTCCTCGTCGTCCTCTTTCTATTCGTCGTCGTCCTCCTCCTTTTCGTCTTCATCCATCTCTTCCTTCTCGTCTTCCTAATCGTCTTCCCTGTTCTCGTCGTCCTCCACTTTCTCCTCCTCCTCCTATATTTTCTCTTTCTCATTGTTCTCCTCCTTTTCTTTTTCCTCCTCCTTCCTTTCCCACTTGTTCCTTCTTTTGCCTCTGCTCCTGGTTTTTACTCCTCCTTTTCCTCCTTTTCTTTTTTTTTTCCTTTTCCTCCTCATTTTTCCTCTTTCTCTTCCTTTTTTTCCTTCTCCTCTTCCTCCTTTTTACCCCTCCTCTTATTTCATTTTTTATTTTTTTAATTCAGTTTATTGGGTCTAAAAATACACAAGGAGGAAATATTGCAAGGAAAACAAAACGAAGAGACGAAAAGATCATCATTATCATTATCACCAACAACATCATCATCATCATCATCATCATCATCATCATCATCATCATCATCATCATCATCATCATCATCATCATCAACCCCACCTACTCCCACACTGCTTGGCGACGTTGCGAAGTCCTACCTGGATAAACCTCTGTGGCGGTAATCAGGGTTGACGAATGCGTCTGCGTGGCTCCCCCAGTCCCCAATGACTGGGAAGAAGGAGAAAATGAGAGGAATGCACCAAGAAAGCGCCACCCTGGAGCCCATGCCGATCAGGTTGACTCGAGTGTAGGGCATCGGCAGAAAAACCGACTGGAACCTGTTGGAGGAAACCAGATATTCGTCACTCATGAATTGCATGAGACAAGGTGGAGGACAATGGGAAGCTGCAGATAGAGACACCTAGACGGAGTGAAGATAAATAAAGCAATTAAAGGGAAAGGCGTAGTCTTATTGAAACAGACATCCATTATTAGAGAGGAAAGACACACAGTCGCGAGCGCGCGCGCACGCGAGCGCGTGCACGCACACGTACACACACACACACACACACATACAGACGCACACACACACAGAGACGCACACACACAGACGCATACACACATACATACACACACACACACACAGACACACAGACACACACACACACGCACACACACACACACAAACACACACACATACACACACTCACATACCGACACATACACACATACACACACATACACACATATATACACACATTCACACACACACACACACACACACACACACACACACACACACAAACACACACTCACACACATTCTCTCTTCTTGTTCGACCTTCGTTTCCGAATATGACCGCGGCTTTAGTCAGGTAGAGTGCCTGCGAACGGGAGACCGGAGATGGCTGACGAGGCCTCTTCGGGCCCGGAAAGCTCGTCCACACGTGGGACACAGGAGGGTGGGTGCAGCAGTGGTAGGGGATGTGGCTTGAGCCTTGGGCGCAGCACCTTTCTTCTGAGCTTCTGCAATGCGTCTGACCTCTTCCTCACGCGCCCCTGTGGCAATCTTGCTTCGCCAGGCTGACCGATCCAGGGCGAGCGCCTCCCATGTGCTGACGTTGATGACGAATTCCTTGAGAGACACTGAGACAGTCCTAGAAGCGTTTCTTTCATTTACCCACCACACTGAGCGCTTTCCGTGCTACAGTTCTCCATAGAACTGCTTGGGAGTCGGCTGTCTGCCATTCTGACCATGTGGCCAGCCCATCTGGCTTGGACATTCTGCAGGAGCATGAAGACGATGTGGATGCCGGCCCGTTCCAAGACTTCTCTGTCTGGGATTTTGTCCTGCCACTTGATGTGGAGGAGTTTACGAAGAGAGTTCAAGTGGAAGTGATTGAGCTGTTTAGCATGTGTGTTGTAGACTGTCCAGGTCTCACTGGCATAGACTTAGACAGTTTTATTGTGTAGGCCGACCGCCCTTTACAATGCACATTACCACAGATAAAAAATCTAAATATACACCAGTTTACAACAGGTAGGTATTGGGAATTATAAAGGTGTTCAACTGAATTTCTTTTCACGAAGTCTCTTAGCATAATATTTGTGCATGCCAAAATTATTACTTTTACATAATCTAATCCGTCCACACAGCTTGTGTCGTATACGTGTCGTTTATTCACGTAATATATCAGAAGCCTATTTCTGAGATCTGTGTAGGACGAGCGGCCTAACCAAAAACGTTCTGCTGTTTCGATGTTTGTACAAAAGGGACACGTTTGGTCCTGATCTGCATCTGTAGTATGACGTTCATTGCCTTTTAGACTGTTTAATCCAAACCTGAACCTAACGTATGCATCTCGGAATGTTTAAATAGTTAATACACACACATATAAAACTCCAAAACCCGTTTTGATTGTAGAACACTAGAGATATATTTTATTACTGTTGTTATTACAGTGCCATTCTTGACAGAAGCTGTATTGAAGACTGTTTGTATTCCTTCAGACAAACTTTTTCATTAGTAAAATCGCCTTTTAACCATACGTAAGCAAAACCATGTTTACTCAGAGATTCCTTAATCAAAATCGCCCAGTTTGTTTGTTTTGGGATGTTGGAGTTTAAGAGAATATGCTTGTTTCGGTAAACGGTTGGACGACATACTGCACAGTCTCAGCCGCTACTTGACTGATCTAGTGCTGCTTGCTATCAGGATATATGCAATGGGTATCGCCCTAAATCCTAATGCACCATGTGGTTAGGTGTTCTGACATCTACTCCTAGAATCTTTTTACAAGCAAAGGTGTGGGCTTTCTCCATGTTTTCGATGCTGCCCATACCCTAAAAAATCCGAACAATACAGCAGAGCAGACAGTGCCTGGGTGTCAAAAAGCTTGACGCCGATAACACGGGTCATCTCGTCGATCTTGCTGATGCCACTCGAACTGAAAGCCACCATATGTCTCTGGAAATTAGAGTAGTGCCAAGAGGCAAAGAGCGTTTGTGTGATGTACAACAGAAAACTCCCCATGATTCCACAATTCGCTGGGATTTTTCACAACCAATGAATCCATCAAGAAAACAGAGAAATCCGAATTCAGACGACAACTCGAAGAGGAATCTAAGATGGTAGATATTTCAATGGAATCAGCACTGCGACTGTTTATTTCTGTTATACTCTCGAGTGCGAGTTGCATGAAATAGTGAGGAATCCTACAAGACTTGGAGGTTTTCCTGGCTGGTACGATTGTGAATGGCTTGATGTGAAACACAAAACCAGACTTTCCCTGAAAAGATAGAGATGAACGCGCAGTCCAATACACAAATAACAAGAAGGGCAAAGCCCATACGACTCACATGTTTGACCTTGACCTTTACATGACCTTGACCTTCAGGTGACCTTCAAGGTCAAGGTCAAACAACTAAACCTAGCAATGATATCATACACTAAGAACTGCTTTACACATTTTTCCTACCAAAATACATGTGACCTTGACCCAAGGTCAAGGTCATCCAAGGTCATGCAACACAAAGCTGTTAATTCAAGACATAGGAAGCACAATGGTACTTATTGGCACTTTCTACCATGAGATATGGTCACTTTTAGTGGTTCACTACCCCATTTTGGTCACATTTCATAAGGGTCAAAGTGACCTTGACCTTGATGATATGTGACTAAATGTGTCTCATGATGAAATTATAACAAGTGTTATACAATGTTATGAAGTTTGGAAGAGTTATCTTCCATATTTCAGTGTCAAGGTCAGTTCATAATATATATACAATCCAACTTTAAAGACCTCCTGTGACCTTGACCTTGAAGCAAGGTCACCCAAACGGGTATCAAAAGACAGGGATTACGTTGCCCTATATACCATATATAGGTCAGGTATCCAATCTCAAACACTTCAGAGAAAATTGAGAAAATGTGAAAAATGGCTGTTTTTTAACATTTACGGACCCTGCGACCTTGACCTTCAAGCAAGGACAAGTCAATGTGTATGTTTTTTGTACGCCTTGTCATCATACATCACTATGCCAAATTGGAAGTTGATAGACTTAATAGTCTCCGAGAAAAATCCAACGTTAAAATTATTTACGGACTGCAGGATGCTCGGACACCCGGACGCCCAGACGCCCGGACGGACGGACGGACGACATGGGTGACCTAGTATAAAAGTATAACATGCGTACAATAATGTTATGAAGTTTGGAAGAGTTATCTTCCATAGTTCGAGGTCAAGGTCACTTCAAAATATGTATACAATCCAACTTTAAAGAACTCCTGTGACCTTGACATTGAACCAAGGTCAAGTCACCATGTATGTTTTTGTACGCCTTGTCATCCTACACCATCATGCCAAATTGGGTGTTGATAGACTTAATAGTCTCCGAGAAAAACCCATTGTTAAAGTTTTTTTACGGACGACAGGACACCCGGCCGCCCGGCTGCCCGGACGGCCGCCCGGACGGCTGGTGACCTAGTATGAAATTATAACATGTGTACTACAATCTTATGAAGTTTAAAGAGTTATCTTCCATAGTTCAGGGTCAAGGTCACTTCAAAATATGTATACAATTCAACTTTAAAGACCTCCTGTGACCTTGACCTTGAGCATGCTGCCAGCATGGATACGTGCGCTATACAAGTAGACATCATCATCATCATCAAGGTCAATCAAACTGGTATCAAAAGATAGGGATTACTTTGCCCTATATACCATATATAGGTCAGG
>JAWQFJ010020634.1:0-2500 GCA_034096865.1 Theodoxus fluviatilis | reverse complement strand
AACTCAGACGATTCCAACTGCCTGTTCCGCTCTCCCTTGGCTGGAAACCAGTATATATAGCAAAGCGCAACCTAGGATTCTCTGACGAGCGTACCTTATCTAACCGATCAAGATAACGCGGGGCTAGGGGATAAATCGAGTGTTAAAAAGATAAATCGCCGTTGTGAATATGGGCCCAGAATGGTATATGATGACTATACGAGTAAATGTGTTGCAGCTTTGGAAAGGTCGATTATGGAGGCGTTGTACTCGATGTCATGTCGTTGTTTGCACAGGTGACGCATAGACATGCATCACATTTCATGCGCCGCCATTGAAAGCGCAAACAGCGCCATAATGCCAAAGTTTATTGACACAGTATGAGGTAACATTGAAAAATAACGTAATATAAAAACCGCTGGTGCTGAACCTCCAGGTTTTGGCTTTAAAAAAATTTTTAAGATCGGGTTCGAACCCGCAACCTCTCGAGAAAAGAGGGGGCAAAAACACACACACATAAAAACACTAAAAACCAGGTCGCTTTCGAACCCACAACCTCTCGAAAAAAGAGAGAACAAAAAAGTGTCAGCGCAGAATCGAACCTGGTCATGCATTACCAAGAGTCCAACACTCTACCAGCTGAGCCATTAAAGAATTGACATAACGGAGTGTTTGTAAAGCATTTATAACGTTCTTTTCCCTAAACCCCCTTGCAAGCTATCGGCCCAGGAAACAATCGACCATATATTTTAAACATGATGGATAGGTTCAGGAAGCTCCTATAATGACATGTTTTGTTTTGCTTTGGCATGTCAAAGACGCGGAATTAACACTCACACAGTCACACAGAGGAGGAGGTGTATTATAGATGTTCACCCCAGACATGTGCATTGCAGCATTCGTACTCATTCACGCACAATAATAATAATAATAATAATAATAATAATAATAATAATAATAATAATAATAATAATAATAATAATAATAATAATAATAATAATACAGACTACTTATACGCCCATACCTTCCCTAATAGGCAAGCTCATGGCGTTTACAATGAAAAGTCTACATTCATACAAAGCATTCCAACACTCGCACACTGCACAGTTGAAACAAAAAAGAGTTTTAGTTTTAATAGGAAAAGATAACTGTGTTTGACCACACTGGCTATGCCGTCAATTGAAATCTCAGGGGGGAGGTTTTCGAGTTTACGACCTAAATAAACCACTTTCTCTTCAAACCTCGATGCTGAAAATGTGATACATTCAATCGGACCTAACTTCCAGTGAGTGTACAAAATGTCAACGAAATCCGTCCTGCAGTTTTTGAGATAACAGCCGTTAAGACGGGTCTGACAGGCAGACGGACAAATAAAAATTACGTCAAGTTATTGATGACGTCACATATTTCGCAATTTCGCCATTCCATCAATCACTAGTTAGGGAGGTGCTTTCGAGTTTATGACCTTAACAAGAAGGGCAAAGCCCATATGACTCACATGCTTGACCTTGACCTTTACCTGACCTTGACCTCCATGTGACCTTCAAGGTCAAGGTCAAACAACTAAACCTACCAATGACATCATACACTAAGAACAGCTTTACACATTTTCCTACCAAAATACATGTGACCTTGGGTCAAGGTCATCCAAGGTCATGCAACACAAAGCTGTTAATTCAAGACATAGGAAGCACAATGGTGGTTATTGGCACTTTCTACCATGAGATATGGTCACTTTTAGTGGTTCACTACCCCATTTTGGTCACATTTCATAAGGGTCAAAGTGACCTTGACCTTGATGATATGTGACCAAATGTGTCTCATGATGAAAGTATAACATGTGTACTACATAGTTATGAAGTTTGGAAGAGTTATCTTCCATAGTTCAGGGTCAAGGTCACTTCAAAATATGTATACAATCCAACTTTAAAGAGGTCCTGTGACCTAGACTTTGAAGCAAGGTCAATCAAACGGGTATCAAAAGATAGTTATTACTTTGCCCTATATACCATATATAGGTTGAAGCAAGGTCAAGTCACTATGTATGTTTTTGTACGCCTTGTCATCATACACCATCATGCCAAATTGGGTGTTGATAGACTTAATAGTCTCTGAGGAAAATCCAACGTTAAAATTTTTCACGGGCGCCCGGACGCCCGGACGCGCGGACGGAAGACACGGGTGAGTACATAGACTCACTTTTTCTTCGCATGTGAGTCAAAAAACCATTTTCTCTTCAAGCCTCGATTCTGAAAATTTGATACATTCAATCGGACCTAACTTCCAGTAAGTGTGCAAAATGTCTGTGAAATCCGTCCAGTAGTTTTTCAGAAATCAGCCGTTAAGTCGGGACAGACACACAGACAGACAGATAAAAACCGCTGGCGCTGAACCTCCAGGTTTTGGCATTAAAAAAAAGATCGGGTTCGAACCCGCAACCTCTCGAGAAAAGAGGGGGAAAACACACACACACATAAAAACACAAAAAATACACCCTCTCGAAAATAGAGAAGAAAAAAAA
>JAWQFJ010020633.1:0-15883 GCA_034096865.1 Theodoxus fluviatilis | reverse complement strand
GTCACTGTGTGTCTCATCTGTCTGTCACTGTGTGTCTCATCTGTCTGTCACTGTGTGTCTTCTCTGTCTGTCACTGTGTGTCTCATCTGTCTGTCACTGTGTGTCTTCTCTGTCACTGTGTGTCTTCTCTGTCTGTCACTGTGTGTCTTCTCTGTCACTGTGTGTCTTCTATGTCTGTCACTGTGTGTGTCTCATCTGTCTGTCACTGTGTGTCTCATTTGTCTGTCACTGTGTGTCTTCTCTATCACTGTGTGTCTTCTCTGTCTGTCACTGTGTGTCTCATCTGTCTGTCACTGTGTGTCTCATCTGTCTGTCACTGTGTGTCTTCTCTGTCACTGTGTGTCTTCTCTGTCTGTCACTGTGTGTCTTCTCTGTCTGTCACTGTGTGTCTCATCTGTCTGTCACTGTGTGTCTCATCTGTCTGTCACTGTGTGTCTTATCTGTCTGTCACTATGTGTCTCATCTGTCTGTCACTGTGTGTCATCTGTCTGTCACTGTGTGTCATCTGTCTGTCACTGTGTGTCTTATCTGTCTGTCACTGTGTGTCTTATCTGTCTGTCACTGTGTGTCTTCTCTGTCTGTCACTGTGTGACTTCTCTGTCTGTCACTGTGTGTCTTCTCTGTCTGTCACTGTGTGTCTTCTCTGTCTGTCACTGTGTGTCTCATCTGTCTGTCACTGTGTGTCTCATCTGTCTGTCAATGTGTGTCTTCTCTGTTACTGTGTGTCTTCTCTGTCTGTCACTGTGTGTCTTATCTGTCTGTCACTGTGTGTCATCTGTCTGTCACTGTGTGTCATCTGTCTGTCACTGTGTGTCATCTGTCTGTCACTGTGTGTCATCTGTCTGTCACTGTGTGTCTTCTCTGTCTGTCACTGTGTGTCTTATCTGTCTGTCACTGTGTGTCTTATCTGTCTGTCACTGTGTGTCTTCTCTGTCTGTCACTGTGTGTCTCATCTGTCTGTCACTGTGTGTCTTCTCTGTCACTGTGTGTCTTCTCTGTCTGTCACTGTGTGTCTTCTCTGTCACTGTGTGTCTTCTCTGTCTGTCACTGTGTGTCTCTCTGTCTGTCACTGTGTGTCTTCTCTCTCACTGTGTGTCTTCTCTGTCCCTGTGTGTCTTCTCTGTCTGTCACTGTGTGTCTTCTCTGTCACTGTGTGTCTTCTCTGTCACTGTGTGTCTTCTCTGTCACTGTGTGTCTTCTCTGTCTGTCACTGTGTGTCTTCTCTGTCTGTCACTGTGTGTCTCTCTGTCTGTCACTGTGTGTCTCATCTGTCTGTCACTGTGTGTCTTCTCTGTCTGTCACTGTGTGTCTCATCTGTCTGTCACTGTGTGTCTTCTCTGTCTGTCACTGTGTGTCTTCTCTGTCTGTCACTGTGTGTCTTCTCTGTCTGTCACTGTGTGTCTTGTCTGTCACTGTGTGTCTTCTCTGTCTGTCACTGTGTGTCTTCTCTGTCTGTCACTGTGTGTCTTCTCTGTCTGTCACTGTGTGTCTTCTCTGTCTGTCACTGTGTGTCTTCTGTCTGTCACTGTGTGTCTTCTCTGTCTGTCACTGTGTGTCTCATCTGTCTGTTACTGTATGTCTTCTCCGTCACTGTGTGTCTTCTCTGTCACTGTGTGTCTTTACTGTCTGTCACTGTGTGTCTTTTCTGTCTGTCATCGTGTGTCTTTTCTGTCTCTGACTGTGTCTTCTCTGTCACTGTGTGTCTTTACTGTCTGTCACTGTGTGTCTTCTCTGTCACTGTGTGTCTTCTCTGTCACTGTGTGTCTTCTCTGTCACTGTGTGTCTTCTCTGTCTGTCACTGTGTGTCTTCTCTGTCACTGTGTGTCTTCTCTGTCACTGTGTGTCTTCTCTGTCACTGTGTGTCTTCTCTGTCTGTCACTGTGTGTCTTATCTGTCACTGTGTGTCTTCTGTCTGTCACTGTGTGTCTTCTCTGTCTGTCACTGTGTGTCTTCTCTGTCTGTCACTGTGTGTCTTCTCTGTCTGTCACTGTGTGTCTTCTCTGTCTGTCACTGTGTGTCTTCTCTGTCTGTCACTGTGTGTCTCATCTGTCTGTCACTGTGTGTCTTCTCTGTCTGTCACTGTGTGTCTTATCTGTCACTGTGTGTCTTCTCTGTCTGTCAATGTGTGTCTTTACTATCTGTTACTATGTGTCTTTTCTGTCTGTCACTGCGTGTCTTCTCTGTCTGTCACTGTGTGTCTTCTCTGTCACTGTGTGTCTTCTCTGTCTGTCACTGTGTGTCTTCTCTGTCTGTCACTGTGTGTCTTCTCTGTCACTGTGTGTCTTCTCTGTCACTGTGTGTCTTCTCTGTCTGTCACTGTGTGTCTTTTCTGTCTGTCACTGTGTGTCTTCTCTGTCTGTCACTGTGTGTCTTCTGTCTGTCACTGTGTGTCTTCTCTGTCACTGTGTGTCTTCTCTGTCTGTCACTGTGTGTCTTCTCTGTCACTGTGTTTGTCTTCTCTGTCACTGTGTGCGTCTTCTCTGTCACTGTGTGCGTCTTCTCTGTCACTGTGTGCGTCTTCTCTGTCACTGTGTGCGTCTTCTCTGTCACTCTGTGCGTCTTCTCTGTCACTGTGTTTGTCTTCTCTGTCACTGTGTTTGTCTTCTCTGTCACTGTGTGCGTCTTCTCTGTCTCTGTGTTTGTCGTCAGGTGCCAGAGAAAGATTGATCGTGCGTCGAGTAATCTGAGGATAAAGTGTAAAGTGGTTTGATTCCCAGTCACGGGTTATGAGTCTCCTGAGGATATAGTGTAAAGCGGTTTGATTCCCAGTCACGGGTTATAAGTCTCCTGAGGATAAAGTGTAAAGCGGTTTGATCATTCTCAGTCACGGGTTATAAGTCTCCTGAGGATAAAGTGTACAGCGGTTTGATCATTCTCAGTCACGGGTTATAAGTCTCCTGAGGATAAAGTGTACAGCGGTTTGATCATTCTCAGTCACGGGTTATAAGTCTCCTGAGGATAAAGTGTAAAGCGGTTTGATTCCCAGTCACGGGTTATAAGTCTCCTGAGGATAAAGTGTACAGCGCTTTGATCATTCTCAGTCACGGGTTATAAGTCTCCTGAGGATATAGTGTAAAGCGGTTTGATTCCCAGTCACGGGTTATACGTCTCTGTATAAAACACCGCCTTTACCTGTCCTGACGCAAAGAAGGGTGAAGACACAATGACGTAGGTAGAAGGTGACGCCAAGGACACGTCATCGTCACAAGACGAGTATGGTGTCACACTTTCACATTCCTCTTCCCTGCCCCAGGCCGCGCATATTTCAAGGACATTCCTCCTGTAAGAACGTGTATCTAGTGCTGTTCATAATCAGTTTGGGAAGGCAGCAACAAATCGGCGAGAAAAAGGGCAAATTTGACTCTTGAACAGGAATCGTGACAGATTATTGTACCTCGAACAGTATTGCTTGAATTTAGAAACTCGCGTTACAACGTTGGACCTGTAACCTGGAATAGTCGCCCTCGCTCAGTCCGTCATTCTGACACTCTGCCCCAGTTCAAAAGTGCTCTAAAGACCCACCTCTTCCGATCCGCCTTTCCCGCTGAGCTGCTTCGCCTTACTTGACCTGGCCGGCAAGTGCTGTGTATATTGTATAGTTTGTTCTATTTGTCCTACTGGATCTTAGTTTTTGTTTTTTGTGTATGTGTGAAGTGTGTGAGTTTTTGTATGAATGTAGTGTTAAGTGGTTGTATGAGTGTTGATTCATTGGATTGTAAACGCCATGAGTTTGCCTGTCAAGGGAAGGTATGTGCTTATGAATAAACTATTATTATTATTATTATTATTATTATTATTATTATTATTATATTGTTAAACAGGGTTGAAATTTCTTGATTGTCCAATAGGTCGGGTAGAGCGCTATCTGTGGCCCTGCATTCATGTAAGGAATAGGAATGAAACAACAGAGTGTCACGGCCCGGGTGGTTGACTGCTGATGTAAAAGCAGTCCCGTGCAGATATTTATGTTTTTAAAGGGAAAATCGCCTGATTGTCCAACAACCTAACACTATTCAAAACAACGCCACGCCAGACATAAATCAAATATAACAATTTAATAACATAATACAAGAAAGAACCAGTCAATGCAAATATAATTTCACACCTCACTCCACAACCACCATTATGCCAGAACACTCCAGCACAAATCTACAACAAAATTTCTCCACAGAATAAACAACAAGCACAAACCCACAACAAAAGCTCCCCAAAGCACAAGCAATACTTTCAACTCAAATCAATGATTATCACTCCAACACACCAATTGGAATCTGCTAAAATTTTCCAGCAACAAAATTAACAATTATTGCCAAAAACAAACAATACTTCCAATTCAAATGAACGATGGTTATTACCTCCAAATCTTTCCACAGAATAAACAACAAGCACAAACCCACAACAAAAGCTCCCCAAAGCACAAGCAATACTTTCAACTCAAATCATCAATGGTTATCACTCCAACACACACCAATTGCAATCTGCTAGAACTTTCCAGCAGTAAGTTTACAACAATTCTTGTCAAGGAACAAACAACCAAAACCTCTAATTACTACAATTATTCCTACAATGTTCCAAAACCACTTCAAAGTGCAAGTCACCCCCTCATGAACGTCAACACGAGTCCACAACGTTCAAATCCGTCAGCCGTGACGGCCCTGCACCCATACTATAGGCGCACACAAGAAAAAGAATGAGGGACTTGCCTTCCTGGAAGCTTGGCGCTGTCAGTGACGCTGACTTCGTCAGCAGACGTCAGACCCCCGCAGACACAGCAAGACTAACATGAGATTAAATTACAAAGAAGATCAGCCTGTGAACCATCACAATGTCACCGTTAAAGGCCCGACGACGAGACACCAAGAAAAAACATTCCCCTCCTTACAACACCAGTAAGGAGACCGGCAAACCAAAACCAGGTCTTGCCCACCGGGCGCAAACGGCCCCCTGAGACACCGCTCAGCAAGAAATCACACACCCACAACCAGACCGGTAAGCCAAACCCAGGCCTTACCTACCGGGCACAGCGGCCCTCGGAGACGCGGCACCAACACACAGCGACGAAAAGTCTTGCTTCCAAAAGTTCCCTCCCGTCAGCGAAATACACGACCCTATATATAGGGTTCATTCCCGCAAAAAGAAATGTTTTGCACGTTCTGCCACATGACGGCTTGCATTGCACGTGCGACACGGTGCAGCTTAGCAAGTGCTGACACCGCAAAACTCTTAAAGGTGCATTGTCCAGGACCGGGAGCGGACTTAAAGCCCTACCACCTCTTTGAGTCGTGACAGAGAGCAATAAATCATCAGTGAGGTAGGGGTGAGGTGTTGAAGAGGATGATGACGGTGAAGACGACGACGACGACGACACAAAAGGAAAAGGAAGAGAAATAAATGGTATTTTTGCATGAGAAAAAAATGTGATGATACTAAAGGCATTGCGTTTTTATTAATTTTGGAAGCCATGCATCTCAGTATGCAGAAGACATTTGCTGCCCGACCGATCCAACATGTCAGTGAATCTTTGGCTCCATACATGAAAATAATTTTTCATTCGGTTGGAGACAAAACAAGAATGACAAGTTGCTGTACAAAAAGTATGTAGCTTTACGTCAGTTCAAAAGGTCACAAGTCAAATGATCCTACGCAACTGGAGAAGCCAGAACCAGCTCGACTGGTCGCCGAACGTGGACGCCGTGTGCAAGCGGGCGAACCAAAGGCTTTTCTTCTTGAGAAAGCTGCGTCAGTTCCGCGTCAACTCTAAAATTCTCCACCTCTTCTACCAGGCGACGCATTCAGCGTGGCTGAGACTAGTGAATATAGTCTCAGCAACATGTTGGTCACGTGATAGCCTTAAATCTTCCATAACATGCATACCACCGTTCTGAACACAGAGTCTCGGCCACGCTGAATGGCATATCACATCGTGAGTGTATTCCTCCGCTTGTTGTGATACACTCGATAATGGCAGCCATGTTTTCGTCAATTCATTTTCTAAACATCGATTTCCCATGAATGTAAAACTTGTATGCGGTAAAATTCGAATCACAAGAGTGTAATATTGTGAACTCTACTAATTATAAGGACTTTGAATACAACAGCAATATTTATACTTCATTGAGCGAGTAAGGCAACCAATCCCGTCTGCATAATCTTCGATACACACAGAAACCCACTGAGTGCTTTTGCTGATGAGGAATCATTAATTTAATGTATGCTTAGAAGGATAAAACTTAGAAAAACTGCTTCTGAGCTATCCGATAATATCGAACTTCGGAATCGGACGGATTCCTACAGAAGAAACTTCCATTCGATTACTGACTCCATCAGTCGACACCGAATGATCGAAGTGTGGAGCTCGTCAAACAGTGTGAAGGCAGTTAGACCACAGGTTCCGGCCAGAAAGCATTTACTTGCGAGAGTATAACCATAGATTCACGAAACCAGCCCGGACCCATAGGAATCCTTTTCGCTGCGTTTATAGTAGGTCCAAAGATCGCGTGTATTACCAAAGACTATTCATAACTGTATAATCTTTGGTATTACTATACACAATCGCACGTGCTCAAGGCAGTTTGCAACCTTATAGACACGTTCGCGCTAAAAGTAGTTCTCAAATGATTTCCTGAAAATCTCATAGATTAGTTTTATTAGAACACCAAATTTGTGTTTATCTATCGGGATAAATAATTGGAGTGAAATAGAATCGCCTCTTTTTACTCTCAATGGTCTTCTGATCATGTTGAATTTTGATTGGTAGAATCATTGGAATGCGGAACCGAAGTCACGTGACCAACCTGTGTCAGAGATACTACATCTCTGTGTTCAGAATGCAGGCGACGATGCAGAGCGTCGTCTCCTTCAACCAGCTGTTACCACAGCAGTGTGAGGAAGGGCGACATGGAGAGGCTGGAGAAGGTCGTGGAGGAAGCCGGCGCCATCACTGGCTCCGACCTCCAGCCTCTCAGTGATCGCTACCCCAGTGTGCCCCTGAGGAAGATGGGCAAGATTCGCTTCAACGACCGCCACACTCTGCACCAGGCATTCGCGTCATGCGAACCCACTCGTGAGTCCTCACGTCGCCTGAGGTGCTGGCCTGCCAGAACAAACCGTATGAGGGATTCGTTCCTCCCGACAGCCATCCGTCTCTTCAACGAGTCCCGGTGAATGGGTAGTATGCATGAAGATTGTTGTAAGACTTGACGTGACTGTGGGACCAGGAGTGACGCGAACTGTGACTGAAGAGTGGGTGATGTGAACTATGACTGTGAAGATGAGTGATGAGAGCTGTGACTTTGTGACCAGGATTGATGTGACTTATGACGGAGGATTGGAGTAATGTGAACTGGGACTATGAGGACTTGTAGTGCTGTGAACTGTGACAGGAAGGACTATGAATGGTGTGAACTATGTCTGTGCCAACAAGGATGAACATGTGAGAATGTGTGTGGGTGTGGGTGTGGGGGTGTGGGGGTGCATGCGTTATGCGTTGATGATCGTGTATGTATGCTGTGTGAGTGTGGTTGTTGATGTGCATGCCTGTCTCTTGCTGGTCTTTCCTGTGGTTGTGTTGTAATGCAGGATGAAGAACATGATTTGGGGGGGGGGGGGGGGGGGGGGGGGTTGTACATGTGTTATGGTTGAAGATCGGGTATGTGTGATTGCGTGACGATGATTGTTTGATGTGCATGCTTGTGTCTTTTGTTCCTTCTGTGATTACTTGTTGCGATGTAGAATGTTTCTCTATTAAATTGAATTGCCTATGATGTAGCACTAAATGTGTCCTATCTTATTGTGTCTTTCTGTTTACTATTTCTGATGCGCGTGTTCAGTATGTATATTTACTTGAAGTAACATGGTGTTATTACATTTGTTAGAGTAATAAATTATGATACAATTGCATGCTATCTTATGTTATGGCCTATGATTAGTGTGTGGACTCCATAACTTGAGCGCTGTGATTGAGTTAATTAATGTTGAACTTTTTGTACGTTTCTGTTTTTTATGTATGTATGTATTATGTTTTTGCCACCGACAAAACAAATTTCTTTGTAACAATGAGGACAATAAAGTATATTGTATCTTGTATCTTGTATCTTGTATCTTGAATCTTCAAAGACACCAGTAAACACCGGGCAAAGTAGGCAAGAACTTTGGGGGTGGGGGAAGAGATTGGAGCAGAATGTCTCTGATTGGAGGAAAGAGTTGGAATGGGGATATGGAGGAAGCCTGGAAAAGCCGGCTAGCTATTGTTGTGAGGATATGGGATAGGTGAGAGGTCAGGGGTCACACCATTACAAGTCCTGCGCTTGACCCCGACCCTGATAGCATGGTGCCAGCTCAGCGTTGTGGTCTTATTATCTTTATTTCTTTCCTTCTCACACTCTCTCTGTCTGTCTGTCTCTCTGGATGTCTGTCTGTCTGTCTGTCTGTCTGTCTGTCTGTCTGTCTGTATGTCTTTGTCTCTGCCTGTCTCTGTCTGTCTCTGTCTCTCTGTCTCTGTCTCTCTCTGTCTCTCTCTCTCTCTGTCTCTGTCTCTGTCTGTCTCTGTCTCTGTCTGTCTCTCTGTCTCTGTCTCTCTGTCTCTGTTTCTCTGTGTCTGTCTCTCTCTGTCCCTGTCTCCGTCTCTCTGTCTCTGTCTGTCTGTCTGTCTGTCTCTCTCTGATTCTCTCTCTCTGACGCTCATGCTCTCTCTGATTCTCTCTCTCTCTCTCTCTCTCTCTCTCTCTCTCTCTCTCTCTCTCTCTCTCTCTCAGACTCTCTGACTCTCTCTCCCTCTCTGACATTTTCTCTCTCTCTCTGACCCTCTCTCTCTCTGACCCTCTCTCTCTCTCTCTCTCTCTCTCTCTCTCTCTCTCTCTCTCTCTCTCTCTCTCTCTCGCTCACTCGCTCGCTCGCTCGCTCGCTCGCTCGCTCGTGCGCGCACGCGCACGCACACATACACACACACATACACACAGAATGAGAGAAAGAGAACTTGAACGTTGAACTTTACTGACAAGGCGAGAGAGAGAGAGAGAGAGAGAGAGAGAGAGAGAGAGAGAGAGAGAGAGAGAGTAATGCATGTGATTATGCGTGCTTTTGAAAAAGGTGAGAAGCGTCTTTTCTCAACTTTTTTTTTACGGTGACCATGGCGCGTTAAGAATATTCCCTTTAGCACCATGGACACAACATGAGTGGAACTCATCTCAAGTACAAGACTGCAAGAAGCGCCAGATTTAGGTCGAGTTGTGAGGCTCTATGGCTGAGTGGTCAGCGCGCTTGACCTGCAGTCGCTTGCGCTAGTGGGTGCGGCGTTCGCAGCAGGGCGGTTCCAGAGTTGCGTCATTGAGCAAAGTGCTTTACTCGCATTGCTTCTCCTTACCCAGGAGTAAAACCGGTTACCTGTCAGGGCACCAATGGCATACTGTAGTGCGTTTCACCTATGCGGCCATGAGCCAGCATAGGGTTGGCCTGCTCCCCATGCAGGGAGTGGAGTTGGTGCTGGTACCTGACTGTGTGCGTCTTCTCTGTCACTGTGTGCGTCTTCTCTGTCACTGTGTGCGTCTTCTCTGTCACTGTGTGCGTCTTCTCTGTCACTGTGTGCGTCTTCTCTATCACTGTGTGTGTCTTCTCTGTCACTGTGTGCGTCTTCTCTGTCACTGTGTGCGTCTTCTCTGTCACTGTGTGTGTCTTCTCTGTCACTGTGTGCGTCTTCTCTGTCACTGTGTGCGTCTTCTCTGTCACTGTGTGCGTCTTCTGTCACTGTGTGCGTCTTCTCTGTCACTGTGTGCGTCTTCTCTGTCACTGTGTGCGTCTTCTCTGTCACTGTGTGTGTCTTCTCTGTCACTGTGTGTGTCTTCTCTGTCACTGTGTGCGTCTTCTCTGTCACTGTGTGCGTCTTCTCTGTCACTGTGTGCGTCTTCTCTGTCACTGTGTGTGTCTTCCCTGTCACTGTGTGCGTCTTCTCTGTCACTGTGTGCGTCTTCTCTGTCACTGTGTGCGTCTTCTCTGTCACTGTGTGCGTCTTCTCTGTCACTGTGTGTGTCTTCTCTGTCACTGTGTGCGTCTTCTGTCACTGTGTGCGTCTTCTCTGTCACTGTGTGCGTCTTCTCTATCATTGTGTGTGTCTTCTCTGTCACTGTGTGCGTCTTCTCTGTCACTGTGTGCGTCTTCTCTGTCACTGTGTGCGTCTTCTCTGTCACTGTGTGCGTCTTCTCTGTCACTGTGTGCGTCTTCTCTGTCACTGTGTGCGTCTTCTCTGTCACTGTGTGTGTCTTCTCTGTCACTGTGTGTGTCTTCTCTGTCACTGTGTGCGTCTTCTCTGTCACTGTGTGCGTCTTCTCTGTCACTGTGTGCGTCTTCTCTGTCACTGTGTGCGTCTTCTCTGTCACTGTGTGCGTCTTCTCTGTCACTGTGTGCGTCTTCTCTGTCACTGTGTGCGTCTTCTCTGTCACTGTGTGCGTCTTCTCTGTCACTGTGCGTCTTCTCTGTCACTGTGTTTGTCTTCTCTGTCACTGTGCGTCTTCTCTGTCACTGTGTTTGTCTTCTCTGTCACTGTGTGCGTCTTCTCTGTCACTGTGTGCGTCTTCTCTGTCACTGTGTGCGTCTTCTCTGTCACTGTGTTTGTCTTCTCTGTCACTGTGCGTCTTCTCTGTCACTGTGTTTGTCTTCTCTGTCACTGTGTGCGTCTTCTCTGTCACTGTGTGTGTCTTCTCTGTCACTGTGTGCGTCTTCTCTGTCACTGTGTGCGTCTTCTCTGTCACTGTGTGCGTCTTCTCTGTCACTGTGTGCGTCTTCTCTGTCACTGTGTGCGTCTTCTCTGTCACTGTGTGCGTCTTCTCTGTCACTGTGTGCGTTTTCTGTCACTGTGTGCGTCTTCTCTGTCTCTGTGCGTCTTCTCTGTCACTGTGTGCGTCTTCTGTCACTGTGTTTGTCTTCTCTGTCACTGTGTGCGTCTTCTCTGTCACTGTGTGCGTCTTCTCTGTCACTGTGCGTCTTCTCTGTCACTGTGTGCGTCTTCTCTGTCACTGTGTGCGTCTTCTCTGTCACTGTGTGCGTCTTCTGTCACTGTGTTTGTCTTCTCTGTCACTGTGTGCGTCTTCTCTGTCACTGTGTTTGTCTTCTCTGTCACTGTGTGCGTCTTCTCTGTCACTGTGTTTGTCTTCTCTGTCACTGTGTGCGTCTTCTCTGTCACTGTGCGTCTTCTCTGTCACTGTGTGCGTCTTCTCTGTCACTGTGTGCGTCTTCTGTCTATGTGTTTGTCGTCAGGTGCCAGAGAAAGATTGATCGTGCGTCGAGTAATCTGAGGATATAGTGTAAAGCGGTTTGATTCCCAGTCACGGGTTATAAGTCTCCTGAGGATAAAGCGTAAAGCGGTTTGATTCCCAGTCACGGGTTATAAGTCTCCTGAGGATAAAGTGTAAAGCGGTTTGATTCCCAGTCACGGGTTATAAGTCTCCTGAGGATAAAGTGTAAAGCGGTTTGATTCCCAGTCACGGGTTATAAGTCTCCTGAGGATAAAGTGTAAAGCGGTTTGATTCCCAGTCACGGGTTATAAGTCTCCTGAGGATATAGTGTGAAGCGGTTTGATTCCCAGTCACGGGTTATAAGTCTCCTGAGGATATAGTGTAAAGCTGTTTGATTCCCAGTCACGGGTTATAAGTCTCCTGAGGATATAGTGTAAAGTGGTTTGATTCCCAGTCACGGGTTATAAGTCTCCTGAGGATATAGTGTAAAGGGGTTTGATTCCCAGTCACGGGTTATAAGTCTCTTGAGGATATAGTGTAAAGCTGTTTGATTCCCAGTCACGAGTTATAAGTCTCCTGAGGATATAGTGTAAAGCGGTTTGATTCCCAGTCACGGGTTATAAGTCTCCTGAGGATAAAGTGTAAAGCGGTTTGATTCCCAGTCACGGGTTATAAGTCTCCTGAGGATAAAGTGTAAAGCGGTTTGATTCCCAGTCACGGGTTATAAGTCTCCTGAGGATAAAGTGTAAAGCGGTTTGATTCCCAGTCACGGGTTATAAGTCTCCTGAGGATAAAGTGTAAAGCGGTTTGATTCCCAGTCACGGGTTATAAGTCTCCTGAGGATAAAGTGTAAAGCGGTTTGATTCCCAGTCACGGGTTATAAGTCTCTGTATAAAACTCCACCTTTACCTGTCCTGACGCAAAGAAGGAAGAAGACACAATGACGTAGGTAGAAGGTGACGCCAAGGACACGTCATCGTCACAAGACGAGTATGGTGTCACACTTTCACATTCCTCTTCCCTGCCCCAGGCCGCGCGTATTTCAAAGACATTCCTCCTGTAAGAACGTGTATCTAGTGCTTCTCATAATCAGTTTGGGAAGGCAGCAACAAATCGGCGGGGAAAAAAAGCAAATTTGACTCTTGTACAGGAATCGTGACAGATTATTGTTCCTCGAACAGTATTGCTGGAGTTTAGAAACTCGCGTTACAAAGTTAATATTGTGATACGCAGTCATCACTTGTGCCGCGAAAACTTGGACATGTAACCTGGAATAGTTTCCCTCTCTCAGTCCGTCATTCTGACACTGCCCCAGTTCAAAAGTGCTCTAAAGACTCACCTCTTTCGATCCGCCTTTCCCGCTGAGCTGCTTCGCCTTGCTTGACCTGGCCTGCAAGTGCTGTGCATATTGAATAGTTTGTTCTATGTTCTACTGGATCTTAGTTTTTGTTTTTTGTGTATGTGTGTAGTGTGTGGGTTTTTGTATGAATGTAGTGTTAAGTGGTTGTATGAGTGTTGATTCTTTGGATTGTAAACGCCATGAGCTTGCCATTCAAGGGAAGGTATGTGCTTATGATTAAACTATTATTATTATTATTATTATTATTATTATTATTATTATTATTATTATTATTATTATTATTATTATTATTATTATTATTATTATTATTATTATTATTATTATATTATTATTATTATATTATTATTATTATTATTATTATTATTATTATTATTATTATTATTATTATTATTATTATTATTATTATTATTATTATTATTATTATTATTATTATTATTATTATTATTATTTTGTTAAACAGGGTTGAAATTTCTTGATTGTCCAATAGGTCGGGTAGAGCGCTATCTGTGGCCCTGCATTCATGTAAGGAATAGGAATGAAACAACAGAGCAATAAATCATCAGTGAGGTGGGGGTGGGGGTGTTGAAGAGGATGAGGACGGCGAAGACGACGACGACGACGACACAAAAAGAAAATGAAGAGAAATAAAAGGTATTTCTGCATGAGAAAAAATGTTATGATACTAAATGCATTGCGTTTTTATTAATTTTGGAAGCCATGCATCTCAGTATGCAGAAGACATTTGCTGCCCGACCGATCCAACATGTCGGTGAATCTTTGACTCCATACATGAAAATAATGTTTCACTCGGTTGGAGACAAAACAAGAATGACAAGTTGCTGTACAAAAAGTCAGTAGCTTTACGTCAGTTCAAAAGGTCACAAGTCAAATGATCCTTCGCAACTGGAGAAGCCAGAACTAGCTCGACTGGTCGCCGAACGTGGACGTCGTGTGCAAGCGGGCGAACCAGAGGCTTTTCTTCTTGAGAAAGCTGCGGCAGTTCCGCGTCAACTCTGAAATTCTCCACCTCTTCTACCAGGCGACGATTCAGAGCGTCGTCTCCTTCAACCAGCTGTGTTACCACAGCAGTGTGAGGAAGGGCGACATGGAGAGGCTGGAGAAGGTCGTGGAGGAAGCCGGCGCCATCATTGACTCCGACCTCCAGCCTCTCAGTGATCGTTACCCCAGTGTGCCCCTGAGGAAGATGGGCAAGATTCGCTCCGACGACCGCCACCCTCTGCACCAGGCATTCGCGTCATGCGAACCCACTCGTGAGTCCTCACGTCGCCTGAGGTGCTGGCCTGCCAGAACAAACCGTATGAGGGATTCGTTCCTCCCGACAGCCATCCGTCTCTTCAACGAGTCCCGGTGAATGGGTATTGAACTGTGACAGGAAGGACTATGAATGGTGTGAACTATGTATGTGCCAACAGAGATGAACATGTGAGAGCGTGTGTGTGTGTGAGGGTGGTGGGGGGGTGGGGTGGTGGTGGTGCTGCATGCGTTATGCGTTGATGATCGTGTATGTATGCTGTGTGAGTGTGGTTGTTGATGTGCATGCCTGTCTCTTGTTGGTCTTTCCTGTGATTGTGTTGTGATGCAGGATGAAGAACATGATTTGGGGGGGGGGGGGGGGGGTTGTACATGTGTTATGGTTGAAGATCGGGTATGTGTGATTGCGTGACGATGGTTGTTTGATGTGCATGCTTGTGTCTTTTGTTCCTTCTGTGATTACTTGTTGCGATGTAGAATGTTTCTCTATTAAATTGAATTGCCTATGATGTAGCACTAAATGTGTCCTATCTTATTGTGTCTTTCTGTTAACTATTTCTGATGCGCGTGTTCAGTATGTTACTTGAAGTAACATGGTGTTATTACATTTGTTAGAGTAATAAATTATGATACAATTGCATGCTATCTTATGTTATGGCCTATGATTAGTGTGTGGACTCCATAAGTTGAGCGCTGTGATAGAGTTAATTAATGTTGAACTTCTTGTACGTTTCTGTTTTTTTATGTATGTATGTATTATGTTTTTGTCACCGACAAAACAAATTTCCTTGAAACAATGAGGACAACAAAGTATATTGTATCTTGTATCTTGTATCTTGTATCTTGAATCTTCAAAGACACCAGTAAACACCGGGCAAAGTAGGCAAGAACTTTGGGGGTGTTGGAAGAGATTGGAGCAGAATGTCTCTGATTGGAGGAAAGAGTTGGAATGGGGATGTGGAGGAAGCCTGGAAAAGCCGGCTAGCTATTGTTGTGAGGATATGGGATAGGTGAGAGGTCAGGGGTCACACCATTACAAGTCCTGCGCTTGACCCCGACCCTGATAGCATGGTGCCAGCTCAGCGTTGTGGTCTTATTATCTTTATTTCTTTCCTTCTCACTCTCTGTCTGTCTGTCTGTCTGTCTGTATGTCTCTCTGTCTGTCTGTCTGTCTGTCTGTCTGTCTGTCTGTCTGTCTGTATGTCTTTGTCTCTGCCTGTCTCTGTCTGTCTCTCTCTCTCTGTCTCTGTCTGTCTCTGTCTCTGTCTCTGTCTGTCTCTGTCTCTGTCTGTCTCTGTCTGTCTCTGTCTCTCTGTCTCTGTCTCTCTGTCTCTGTCTCTCTCTGTCTGTCTGTCTGTCTGTCTGTCTGTCTGTCTCTGTCTGTCTGTCTGTCTGTCTGTCTCTCTCTCTCTCTCTCTCTCTCTGACTCTCATGCTCTCTCTGACTCTCTCTCTCTCTCTCTCTCTCTCTCTCTCAGACTCTCTGACTCTCTCTCCCTCTCTGACATTTTCTCTCTCTCTCTCTGACCCTCTCTCTCTCTGACCCTCTCTCTCTCTCTCTCTCTCTCTCTCTCTCTCTCTCTCTCTCTCTCCTCCCCCTTCCCCTTTCCCGTTGCCAAGTTCTACAAGGGAGCATGTCATGCAGGTTGGCATTTACTGACGGCCTTTCACTGAGGACCGGTGTGACCTGTTGAGAGCGCCAGCTCTTCCTCTGAAGGCCGTAACAGCCGGGCACTTCTGTCCTCCGCTTGGCCGGATGTCCTGGGAAACAAATGCGTTACAAATGACATTAGACTGCGTGTGTGTGTGTGTGTGTGTGTGTGTGTGTGTGTGTGTGTGAGAGAGAGAGAGAGAGAGAGAGAGAGAGAGAGAGACAGAGAGAGAGACAGAGACAGAGAGAGACAGAGAGAGACACAGAGAGAGAGCAGACATGACACGACAGACACAGACACACAGACACACACACATAGAGAGAGAGAGAGAGAGAGAGAGAGAGAGAGAGAGAGAGAGAGAGACGAACGAACGAA
>JAWQFJ010020632.1:10000-11359 GCA_034096865.1 Theodoxus fluviatilis | reverse complement strand
TCCCTTTCCCTCTCTTTCTCCTCCCTCTCCCTCTGTTTCTCCTCCCTCTCTCTCGCTTTCTCTTCCAACTCCAGCTGCCTTAAGCGTAACCGCTGATCAAAAGTGAGACCTGAGTTTTCATTTTCCTTAGCATCATTTTGAATTTATATTTCTCCATGACTGCTCTCCTCATCAGTATCGTCCTCGGGATATAGTTCCGTTATCAGTAAGTCTCGTATTGCATTCAAATCAGATTGTAACTCTTCCGCCACACCAATATCTTTGTCCTCCGCTAATTGTAACAAGTCCTCCAGCTTTGCTCTTCCAATTCCTCTCACAGAAGGGTTACATAAAAATCTAGACTTTTTTTAAATAGTGGTACTCAACTTTTATGATTTTTTCAACTCAACGATTTTTCCAATAAAAGTTTTCACCTCAATAATTCAGTGAAATTGTTCAAATATAAAAACTGAATAATCTCTCGGAACGAGTTCCCACTTTCACACTTCTAAAAATAAATCTCCCGGACAAGAGCCCCCACTTTCAACACCTCTGTTACGGGAATTTCAATAAACTAGGATGAAAACGGTCCCGGGTAAATACAAGATGTTAAATCAATCAATATAAATCATAACTTCCCATAATCAGAGATGGCAAAGAAAAGAAAATTAAATAAAAGTTGAATCACTGATAAAATGTTAATAGGCAATTATACACACACAAGTAAAATTACGGTCAACCTGCTTGTCACGGGTCCCTTTCTGCTCGGACTGCACAACGGTAACTCTGATATGGATGAGTCCATCAGCGACACAGGGGTGCAACGTACGTCGATGCCGTGACTTCGTTCCCAAGATCAGGAAATCTCCGTCGAAAAGGGAATGAAACTTCAAGAGACATCAGGCATATCAAAGGAGACAACATGAAGGTCTACAAGTGGAAACAACTGTTGAATTGCCCACCGTTTCGTCCCCTGACATGCAGTCGCCTAAATATTTTACTCCCCCTACAACTCCGAAGATGGAACAGGCCAAGGCATGGCGTGTCAGTGACGAGAACGTATGCGTGTCCCCCACAGCACCTGAATGTCATGCCACGCTTGCAACTCCGGCGAAGACACGCGAGCTTGGGGAAAAGAGTGCGTTACCTCTGGAAACACCTGCTCGAGATTCGGCGAGGAAGAAATCAGCGCCTCGTGACAATCGTGCGAATGACTTTCCTGCAGACAGTGCAACAGAGGATCGGCGTCGTCACGACAAGATCGTGCAATGTGCGTTTGATGGCGCAATGCATGTCGTGCCCATGGACGCCTCCGAGGTCATCCGGCAGCTTGGAAAAGGAGTCGCCAAACCGCAAGTTGTGCATGCATGGTGTGACGCG
>JAWQFJ010020632.1:0-5000 GCA_034096865.1 Theodoxus fluviatilis | reverse complement strand
TAGAGGACACGGCGTGAAAGGTCGACTTGTGCTTCCTTTGTCCACGTCCAATAGGTTGTGCTGTCTTATTCCGTCCCCCCGTCTGTCCGTCCCCTTGCCCGCCTTCCCGCCTATCCGTCCGTCCGTCTGTGTCTCTGTATGTGTGCCTCTCTCTCTCTCTCTCTCTCTCTCTCTCTCTCTCTCTCTCTCTCTCTCTCTCTCTCTCTGTGTGTGTGTGTGTGTGTGTGTGTGTTTCCTTTCCTCCCTCCCTCTCTCGAGTACATTACATCAGTGTGGATCGAGCTCCTCAACAGAACCTCGGCCCTGAAAACGCTGTAGACACTTGTGCGCCAATCATCTCTTAGGAGGACGAACACGCCTGATAATGACAAACATACGTGGGAAAAGCATTTCAAAACTGTGTTTAAACTTACTAGGAGTAAACGGTTTCACTCTGGGCGAAGAGGGTGGGGTCATGGGTGACGAAGATTTAGATGCCCCAACTAGGGAAAGGGAGGTAAAGTGGGCCATTTTGAGGTTAAAGGTCTGGAGGGCTCCAGGAGTCGACGACATCCCAAACGAACTGCTCAAATTAGCTGGAAGTCATGTTAATTTCCTTACCGAGTTGTGTGCACATCTGCATGGAAGGCAACGCTTTTCCTCCAAGTGGAGCCACGCAGTCACCATTCCTCTGTTCATAGCCGGGGACAAACGTCACCATATAAGTATCGCGGTATCTACCTGCTCGGCGTAAAGAGCACATTGCTCCTATCAATCCTGACGACATGCCTCAAATTGTGGGCAGACGAAGGAAACAAAGTTCTGAACAGGCAGGCTTCCGATCGGAGCATTCTACAATCAACAACAGCTTCCTTCAGCACTCAGCATTAAATATAAATGTCTACAGCGGAGGCAGGGGCAAGTTCAGCGCAGCCTTTATAGACGACACCAAGGATTTCAACTTCGTGCATCGAGCTTACTTTCAGAAAGTGTTTTCACTGAGTGGGGTGTCGACGAAATTCATTAACATGCTGAACGCTGTGTACTCTCAGGTTCAGGCTTGCATCTGATAGAGTTCTCTCTACTCAGATACATTTGGCCTGTTGGAGTAAGTCAGGGGGTAAGTAAGTCGCCGATGCTGTCCTCCCTGTTCGTGTATGCTTCCTACGTGGCAGAGTTTGTTCGAGGACGGGGTCAGCATGGAGTGCAGTTCTTACAAGGATCTAAGGAAATATCATTTCTTTATACGCGGATTACGTAGTGTTCCTGTCTACCACATTCATTGGCCTACAACACCATCTAGACACTTTGGGAGCAATATAAGAAAAACTGGGTCTGACTGTAAACTCCGGAAAAACCAGTCTTGGTCTTCCGACGAGGGGGCCTCCTCGCGAGAGAAGAAAAGGGGTTTTGAGGGGCTGCTCAGTTGGAAATTGTAAACAGTTACAACTAAATCGGACACATATTTTCCACCAAGCGGACAGTCTCGGTAGCCCTTGAGCATCAAATGGTGATGGCGAGGCAGATGGTAGAGCAGCTGCTGTAAACAATGTGGGGCCTTCACAGACGGAACACTTTCGGCTTCTTCAAAATATTTTATGCTCAGGTAGCCCCAGCTCTCTTGTACTGCCCGGAGCTGCGGGGGCTGTTAAAACAAAGTACATTCGAAATGTCCCACCTGTTTGCCCGCAAATATGTTTATAATAGATGTGAGGTCTCCCAGTGCTCTGGCTTTGGGGAAAACTGAAAGACATCCGCTTACTGCACAGGGTCTGCTAATTGCAGTGAACTATTGGTTTAGACTGAGCAAAGTGACAATGGACAGACTACCAAACAAGCCTACCTTCAGTTGTGCAATAGAGACCTGTCGGCAGAAATGAAATGGGCTCGGGAAATTATTGAATAACCATCAAGGATGGGTGTCAATGCTGCATGGATGAATGGGGGATGCACGATGAAGATGGTTTATTAAAAGCATCCCAGCACAGGCTGCAAGAGTGTTTCAGGCAAGAACGGAATGAAAGGATCTGTACAAGCGAAAGTTTTACTTTTTATAAAACAGTTAATACTGTTTGGAAGGTTACATTTATCTTAATGATATACATATTACAACATTCCGAGATTGTGTATTTTAAAAAAGGTAAAGGTGTAGTTTTTATATAGCGACTTACACCCTTTGTCTGGGTCTCAAACCGCTTTACACTTTACCCCCTGATCACTGGGCGTCTTGATCTATCCTCACTGGTCCCTCACAACAAACATAGTGACACACCTTTAATACGCACACAATCAGGTAACAGCAGCAACTCCGCTCCCTGGGGGGTATTCCAACCCGATGCTGGCGCTTGTCCGCATACAAGGGTTAATGGCACTACGTTTTGCCAACATTGCCCTCACAGGTACCCGGTTTTACTCCTGGATGGGGAGAAGCAATGCGAGTTACGCATCTTGCTCAAGGATGCAACTCTGGGAACCGCGCAGCTTCGAACGCCGTACCCACTGGCCGCAAACGACTGTAGGTCCAGCGCGCTAACCACTCGGCCACAGAGCTCCCCCCTGCCCTTCCAGCCCAGCACGTTCGTGTCAACAATATCTTTCTTTCCTGTAGGAACTTTGTTTCCCACGAACTAGATCGCATTTCAAACTAGACAGCACTCTGAGATCGCATTTCAAACTAGACAGCACTCTGAGATCGCATTTCAAACTAGACAGCACTCTGAGAACGCATTTCAAACCAGACAGCACTCTGAGAACGCATTTCAAACCAGACAGCACTCTGAGATCGCATTTCAAACCAGACAGCACTCTGAGATCGCATTTCAAACCAGACAGCACTCTGAGATCGCATTTCAAACCAGACAGCACTCTGAGAACGCATTTCAAACCAGACAGCACTCTGAGATCGCATTTCAAACCAGACAGCACTCTGAGATCGCATTTCAAACTAGACAGCACTCTGAGATCGCATTTCAAACTAGACAGCACTCTGAGAACGCATTTCAAACCAGACAGCACTCTGAGAACGCATTTCAAACCAGACAGCACTCTGAGATCGCATTTCAAACCAGACAGCACTCTGAGATCGCATTTCAAACCAGACAGCACTCTGAGATCGCATTTCAAACTAGACAGCACTCTGAGATCGCATTTCAAACTAGACAGCACTCTGAGAACGCATTTCAAACCAGACAGCACTCTGAGATCGCATTTCAAACCAGACAGCACTCTGAGATCGCATTTCAAACCAGACAGCACTCTGAGATCGCATTTCAAACCAGACAGCACTCTGAGATCGCATTTCAAACCAGACAGCACTCTGAGATCGCATTTCAAACCAGACAGCACTCTGAGAACGCATTTCAAACTAGACAGCACTCTGAGAACGCATTTCAAACCAGACAGCACTCTGAGAACACATTTCAAACCAGACAGCACTCTGAGCACGCAGGCCTCCACCAAGGAAACAACTACTCTTCCGTGGTCTGTGCAATCAATTCAGGCAGGATGGCACGAGACGGGTTCACCGGAGGTCAAGCTAAAAATAAATGTCCACCATCTTTCTGGGATACGAAAACGAGGCTACACGCCTTCACATAGTAAAAGAGGTATGTGCCCGTCTTTTTTTACTGCATAAATATCGGTCGATGGTGGCCACAAATGGATTCAAACATGGAAAAAAGTGTAATTACCATTATAAATTATCAATAATATTGATATTGTATAATTCCTACACTTATGCTTTGTGCACAATCACCAAAACAATGTGTGAACAAAACGTATTGAGAGATCGAGTGTCATGAAACGGTAGCTGTGGAACTTGCACAGTTGAAGCGCGATCTTGTGCATGCTGTAAAGCTGTAACAGTGTAAGGGTAGCCGCTTACTGTCTAGTTCAGGACTGAACACACAGTTTTGGTTGCTTGACGAGGCGAGGATGAATATCCCACGCAATCGGTAGGGGACCACAATATCTACTTTGTAAACAACTCGATGAGCGATCGATCTACTTGCCTTTACTTTTCGAAGAATAAAGATTGGAAAACAATGGCAGCAAAACACAAAAACAGTTTCTTTACTATCAAAAATCATCGAGGATATTCATAATGGATACATTTCACATCTATAGTTCATGCACTAGCACTTAGACGACTTTTAAACAAAACAAAGGAAGAAGATTCTAGTGTCCCGACACGATAGCTGTGAGACGTGCCCTGAAATATGACGTAAAGCTGTAATGGTAGCCAATTACTGCATCATTCTGGTCAAAAATATAATTACCATCGCCTGACGTGACGAGGATGAAAAATCCAAGCAATCGGTGTGTGATTACATTGTTTACTGACCCGATGAGTGATCGGTCGACTGATTAGGGATAGTGAGTGGGTTAAGCCAACACACGAATGCCTAGATCAGATTTGACTGATCCATTTCTGAATGTTAAATTGGATCTTCTCAGGTGATGCTTGAAAGGTAGATGGTGGCACGATATGCTGACACCCTCAACAATGATGCCCGTCAGCGATATGACAAGTGAGGTGATCGGTGGTATTGACCTGTATCTTCGACAGAAAAAAATCAGCTCGATCCAAAATTGAAAAGTGTTCAACCGACAAGTGCCACCGATATTTTAACTGTGTTGTCCTAGCCCGGTGGGGGGAAGGGGGGGGGGGCAAGGGGGGGTCGGTCCGGGGGGGGGGGGCGGGGGGTGAGGCGTTGGGGGGGGGGTGCGGCGATGTGCGATGGTTACGGGAAGGTGGGGCGACAGGACCCGGGGGGGCGGTTTGGCTGGGAGGCGGCAAATGAAGACAGATGCCACCTTTAAAAGAAGTAAAGGAGAAAGAGTGGGTAGTGAAGCGTGGAGTACAGGGGGTGTGTTTTGGTAAACCAAAACGCCTCCCTCGGTAGCCCTAACTCCTCCTACTTGCTCCCACCAAGCACACCTTCCGCCTCCTTTCTCCTTCTCCCTTTTTCCCTACTGTGGACGGAAAGGAGCGACCCCTATTCATAGTTTCAATTGGGGCA
>JAWQFJ010020630.1:0-31850 GCA_034096865.1 Theodoxus fluviatilis | reverse complement strand
AACGAAATCCGCGGATTTCGATGTTTAGATTGTAAATACCGAAATCCACTGTATTCCGGTAAATAAATACCGAAATCGGCGGATTTGGGTATTTAATTCTTTATTTACCGAAATCCACGGAATCCACGCTTGATTCCGGTGGATTTCGGTGGATTCCTGTGGATTCCGGTGGATTCCGGTGGATTCCGGTGGATTCCGGTTGGATTCCGTGGATTCCGGTGGATTCCGGTAAAAAAGATCAACCCTATCTCAGCTGGTAGAGCATTTCGGGTGCTAACCGAAAGGTCCCGGGTTCAGTCCCCGCCTGTGGTCCTAAGTTTTTTCTGCCTGTCTCATCACAGGGTTTCGGCTCTGTATGGTAAACTGTACTGAATGTTTTACTGATGTAAACCGTCAGTGTCGTTTGAATACTCAGTTACAAGGTGAGCAGAAAATAATCACATTTAACGCATATTTGTTACGACCAATAAACAAACTGCTAACTGGATTTTATTCCATTGAAAATTTTGCTGTAATGGTTGCTATTGTAGTTGTTATCGTTTTCGTTGTTATTGTTGTTGCTGTTGCTGTTGTTGTTGAATTCACTAGCAACTAAAATTGTCTATGGGCTGGAGACATCGACTATACATTTTCCATGTTCTCTCTCTCCCTCCACTTTGCGCTGATGTCAGAAACTGTTCACAGTCTGCACGAAAGATGTATGAGTCACCTGCAAGAATTGAAGCGCTCTCTCTTTGGTTCTTCTAGAAATGCACAGAGAGAGGAAGGAGGGCAAGGCGAAGGCGACGGAATGGAAACCCGTCGTGGTCTACGACTCATCGCAAAGGAGTTGCTCTCTGTCGGATGTTGGAGGGGGACCTTCAGTGTACGCACGCCTCTACCCACCCATCACCAAGGTCAAGAAAGGCCGAAACGACCTCAGCCAGAAGACGCCTGGACAACAGAGTCCAGCCCCTGCTGGACGGAAGTGCACGACAAGATGTGCGGACAAGCACAGTCGGGCGACTAAGACATCCAGGACAACAATTAGTGGCAGCTTATCGTCACAGAGGCAGGGAAAAAGGAAATGTCGCAGGGTGTTCCCCCTTCCTCATTTGGACTTTCATTCTTTACATCATCCTGATGAACGTCCTCACATTAGAGACATTGTTGAAGAAACTGAGAAGCACATCCCCAGTGGGAAACGTTCATCGTCAGTGATGAAGATGCCGTCAGTGTTTCGAGAAGCATCGGAAAGATTCTCGAAGGCAAACCGGAAGAGTTTTTGTAATGAGATGAGTGAAAAGGAAGAGAGAAAAACACACAGAGAAGTTTTTAGAAATAATGTCACCCTCGACCAGAAGTGTCCAGACTTGCCCCAGTTGAGACCTGCTGTAAAAAATAATTCCAGTTTCTCTCGTGAAAAGGTTACGCCTAAAATACGTTTGTTCGGGAACAGCAAAAAACATCCCGAACACTCAAGTGCCTCCACCAACAGAGTGACCGATGCAGCAGAGTCTTTGACTGACACGGATTCAAACACCGTGGGTCTTCGCTCATCGGATTCTGCCTCCTCCCTCACAAAGGACCGAGTGAAGCCGTCGAATCGAAGGGAGAAGTCCATTCCTTCAAAGCTGTTGGTCCTCAGCGAGAAAGGAAAGATGTTGTGCACCAGTAGCGTGGACCTCAAGCCGCGCTTCCCGCTTCACGGTCAGCAGCTTCTACGCTATAACAACCTTGTGGATCTGTGCAGGAGGCAGCCCTACTTGCGCACCCCTGGGGTGGACGAGTGGATGAGAAGAAGACTTGACATGGCAAGCAAGAAGCAGGCTGGGACCAAATGGAAAAACATGGAGAGGACGACTCCCAGGACAGCCAGATCTGACCAAGACAGAGCAAAGCGGTCAGCCACACAGAAAGACGACCTAGAGGGGAGATGGCGCCCGGGAGAAGCCACCGAGAGTGAGCCGCCAGACAGTGGCAAGGCTTCAAAGAGCTCCTCTGCACACAGAGTACTGTCCGAGGCATCGACAGGGTGCTCCAGGTCGAGTAAGAGGCAAACAACGGCAGAGGACTCCGTGAATCGACAGTCTACCGAAGCAGCCTTTTCCAGCAACCCACAGACTCAGGCTGAGGCTCTGCAAAGAGCTGGGATTCCAGCTTTTTACAAAACTATTCCGAGCAGAATTGCGTTCTCACCAGAGAGAAAGAGTGTGGTTCAAACGGTATCCAGGCAAAGCAGGCGCCCGAGAGACGTCAGCAATGGACCCTCGTCCGACCCCGATCCGGCTCTTGAATATCGATCCCACTCCACGAGACTGGTCTCCAAAAGTGCCAGGATGGCGAAAGAGCCGCGCACCCCCTGCGTGTTCAAACTGGGGTCAGAAAGGACCGATGACGTCACAAGGCCTTGCAGAAGCAAGTCAAATGTCAGGCGTGCTCCGCTCAGGTTTGGCAGCAGACACTGCAGTGACAAACAAGAGTCTCCAGGACAGCTTTCCTGCCCAGATATGGAGGACGCCCCACTGTTTGTGGAGATGCAGGGTGACGCGTGTACACAGGACAGCACCAACTCGGCGCCGCACAAAACCGGTCTGTGCGCCACGACAGTTGCGACAAGAACAAGGGACTGTTTACGCGTCAGAGACCACATCGAGCGTCTGCACTCCAGGCTGCCCAAGCTACTGCTGCCCGCCGACCACCGCTCAGATGAAGGCGTCCTTGGAAGTTCCTCTCTGCCCAACAGCAACAGCAGCAGAATGCTCACCATTCCCAGCCCGTCCAAAGGGCATCATTCCATCAACCTTCCAGGCGAAGTGCCCACAGCGCGCGAAGAGATGTCCATTCCCAAGACAAGACCAAACGGGGGTCATGCGAACCAGGAGTCCCCCTGCTCTCCAACATCGGGAAGCCCAACGCGCGCCCGTTCCAAAGTATCTAGGCCTCTGCAGAAGTTCGAGAGCGAGGCAAGCATGGAGAGGAAAAAGCAGCCTCGGCCTTTGTGCACCAGGCCTACGACCATCTTGAATCAGTCGTCAGTCTCCATAGTTAGTGAGACACCCACAGCAGCTCACGGCCTCGACAGGCATGCTAAGGACAGCAGAAAGACAGGCGGGTTCAAAGTCGCACCACCACGAAGAGAGACTCAAGGCAAAGCTCAGGAGAGAGGCTCGAGCGGCAGGCTGCGCACTCCAAATTACGTCTGGGAGCATAACACACCTGACGTTGTTACACTTGCTCAGCACCAAAGCAGGTCGCCGATGATGCGAGAAACCACGCCTAGAGGTCTTCCTTCGCCCAAACAGGAGTCTCTGAAGCCAATGGCTAAAAGAAGTACTCCTTCCAGGTTGGACCTGGAAAAAAAATTATCATCTCGATGGCATGCAGTATCTGCCACCAGTGACATGAACATCCCCTCCATGTGTTTCCCACGGCTGGGAGAGAAAGCAGGACAGGTGTGGTCTGAACAGCGGAGCCCCGGACGGAGCAAGGCGCCAACAGCTCTCAGCAACACTTCATCCAATCGTCGGAAAAGAATGAAGCCAAAGAAAACTGCGTCAGCTTCTTTTCACATCCGCCTCAGACTCCCTGTTTTCCGAAATCGCAGTGTTCAGTCCTCAACCAGTTTGGACGAACTCAACATCACGACGCCTGCTGCCAAATCCCAGGTTCACTCGTGCCGAGTGCAGTTTCTGACGGGTAAGAGCAGTCCAAGAGAACTGGACTTCAACTCCAGCTCAAACCCCTGCCATCGGAGTCCGCGTGGGTTCCCAGCCGTAGAGCGGCAAGCACCGGGCTGTCAATTCAGATGGCAGTCATCCAACCTGGGTGACTGCTCCGCCAGCAGAAAGTCGGGTGGCAGAATGTTCGGTAACTCCAGCAAGAAGGTCGGAAAGAAGATCACTTCCGGCTCTGCGCCCTTCCTCACGGCAAAGATCAGCTCCTCTGGACAGAACACCAAGCAGACTGCCCAGTCTTGTGCGCCTCCTTGGACCAAACCTGTTGGTGGTGGGAGAGTGGGTAGCCTAGGGGCTGGGCTCCGGAAAGAGAGTACACGTTCGCTGCATGGTGGGGAGCGTCTCAGAAGAGAGATGTCCGCACGCGGGAGAGAACCAGCGTCTGCTCGAGGTGTCTTGTGCAGCTGCAGGAGAGTTGACGACCAAGTGCCCAGTAGACCACTATATTCCAAACAATCCGCAGCCATCCCAAAGCCTCCAGTCAAAGAAAGGACGAAATTCGTTGCTCGAACTGGAAGTTCCAGAAGCATCGAGGAGAGGGCTTCGTCAACGACGTCTGAGACCCACGTTGTTTCAGCGATTCCATCTTTCTTCCAGAGCGGGCCACTGATTTCCAACGTGATTGTTCGATCTATGGATACGAGGAGCAGCACACACAAGTCGCATCAAACCTACGGCGAGAAATGTTTAAACTTGACGAGATCGAGGCAACCCACCATCCCAGATTTCTATTACTACACTCCGCCAGAGTTGCTTCCTCTCATTCAACCACTGCATCCGCGGCATCGGCAAATCATTAGCAAGTCTGTGACAAGAAAGTTAGAGGAACATATTTTTTCGGATCGCAGACTGCTTGGTAGGTCCAGATTTGCTCCTTTCCAAGAGGAAAATCTCGCAAGACGTAGCCCCACAGCGCCAGCCATCTTTGACAGTGCAACATGCGCAGCAGAGGATGACCAGGACAGTGACGTCAGCTTGATTGACAGAGGTGTCTTCTCTGTCAAGACCAGCGATTCCACAGAAAACCCCCCCTCGGACTACACTGCTTCCGAATCTTTGTTAACGCCGCTGGAGTCTTGCGCGAGCACCAAGTCGACAGAGACACAGACACACGAGTTTGCGGGTTTCGGTCCCAACTCTCCCAACAAGATTCTTCAGAACCGAGTCTGTCAAACCGACTCCGTGGATACTCAGACACCGTCTGTGAAGACACTTTTGGTGAATCAGTTAAGTCTCCGGAGTCTCTTTCCATGCGAACCCTGCTCAGAGGACGAGGTCCCACAAGATTCAGAGCCAGAGTTTACTGACAGGCGCCACTCCTGCAATACAGAAACGCACAACACCAGCCTCCATTCTAGAAGAGAGACTGTCCTAGACGACCTGAGAGATGTCCCGAGTCAGACTTCGTTCACAAGGGCGATGTCGCTGACGCTTTCACAGAAAGGCCGGGATGGCAAGAAGAGCATCCGTCTTCAACGTAGGAGTCCCACGCTCTACGACAAAACGATATCTTGGGTACAGAAGAGCCGGTCGAGAAAAAGCGTGACGCCCATTGGAAAGGTAGTGCACTGCGCGTCCTCCTCACTTCATCCATTTTACTATTGGTTGCTTTCTACTGATATTTTACGCCCTTAAACTTCAAAACACTGCTCAGGTATGATCACGTTTAACTCTGTATACTCCTTGGCGCTTAGACGATTGCGTAGACACATCTGGATATGAACTATCCGACACTGTCCCGGTGACCATTGGTAGTCGTTTCGGTTGAGCTACTGGAACAGGCCCCTAATGCCCAGCACCCAGGGGTTCCAGTTGATAAGGGGAAGTGGGGGCGGAGGATCAAGCGGTTCTGGCAGTATGTAATACTACTGAAAAAATGTATGCGTACACACGTGCACGAACATACACACACACAGACAGACAGACACAGATGCACGTGCGCAAGCACCCCTACTCTTCATGCTGATGCTCATCCTCCTCCTTCAGCTCCTTAAGCTCCTTCAGCTCCTTCAGCTCCTTCAGCTCCTCCGTCTCCTTCAACTCCTTCAACTCCTTCATCTCCTTCTGCTCCTCCTGCTCTGCGTCAACTCCTTTTGCTCCTGCTCCTGCTCCTGATCCTCCTGTTCCTGCTCCTGCTCCTACTGCTCCTCTTTCTACTCCTCCTCCTTTTCCTCCTCCTCTTTTTACTCCTCCTCCTCCTCCTCTTCCTCCTCCTCTTTCTCCTCCTCTTCCTTCTCCTCTTCCTCCTCCTCTTCCTCCTCCTTTTCCTCCTCCTCTTCCTCCTCCTCCTCCTCCTCTTCCTCCTCCTCTTCCTCTTCTTCTTCCTCTTCCTCCTCCTCTTCTGCCTCTTCCTCCTCTTCCTCCTCCTCCTCCTCCTCCTCCTCCTCCTCCTCCTCCTCCTCCTCTTCCTCCTCCTCTTCCGCCTCTTCCTCCTCCTCCTCCTCCTCGTCCTCCTCCTCCTGCTCCTCCTCCTCCTCCTCCTCCTTCTCCTCCTCGTCCTCCTCCTCCTCCTCCTCGTCCTCCTCCTCCTTCTCCTCCTCCTCCTCCTCTTCCGCCTCTTCCTCCTCCTCTTCCCCCTCCACCTCCTCCTCTTCCTCCTCCTCCTCCACCTCCTCCTCCTCCTCCTCATTCTCCTCCCTTTTTCCTCCTTCCTCCTTCCTCCTCCTTCCTCCTCCTTACTCCTCCTTCCTCCTCCTTCCTCCTACTCCCTCCTCCTTCCTCCTCCTTTCTTCTCCTTCCTCCTCCTTCCTCCTCCTTTCTCCTTCTTTCTCCTTCCTCCTTCCTCCTCCTCCTCCTCCCTCTTCCTCCTCCTTATTCCTCCTCCTCCTCCCTCCTCCTCCTCCTCCTCCTACTCCCTCCGCCTTCCTCCTCCTCCCTCCTCCTCCCTTCTCCTCCCTCCTCCTCCCTCCTCCTTCTCTCCTTCTCCACCTCCTCCTCCTCTTCCTCCTCCTCCTTCTCCTTCTCCTCCTCCTCGTCCTCCTCTTCCTCCTCCTCCTCCTCCTCCTCTTCCTCCTCCTCCTCCTCCTCCTTCTCCTCCTTCTCCTCCTACTGCTCCTCCTCCTCTTCCTCCTCCTCCTCCTCCTCCTCCTCCTCCTCCTCCTGCTCCTCCCCCCTTCTTCCTCCTTCCTCCTTCCTCCTCCTTTCTCCTCCTTACTCCTCCTTCCTCCTCCTTCCTCCTCCTTCCTCCTCCTTCCTTCTCCTCCTCCTCCTCCTCCTCCTTCCTCCTTCCTCCTTCCTCCTCCTTCCTCCTTCCTCCTCCTTTTCCTCCTTCCTCCTCCTCCTTCCTCCTTCTCCTTCCTCCTTCCTCCTTCCTCCTCCTCCTCCTCCTCCTCTTCCTCCTCCTCCTCCTCCTCCTCCTCCTCCTCCTCCTCCTCCTCCTCCCTCCTCCTCCGTCCTTCTTCTCCTCCTCCTCATCCTCCTGCCTCCCCTCCTCCTCCTCCTCCTCCTCCTCCCTCCTCCCTCCTCCTCCTCCCTCCTCCCGCCTCCTCCTCCTCCATCCTCTCCTCCTCACTCCTCCCCTTCCTCCTCCTGTCCCCTCCTCCTCCGCTCCTCCTCCTCTTCCCTCCTCCCCTCCTCCTCCTCCTCCGCCTCCTCCTCCTCCTCCTCCTCCTCCTCCCTCTTCCTCCTGCATCCTCCTCCTCCTCCTCCTCCTGCTGCTGCAATTCCTCCTCCTCCTGCAATCCTCCTCCTCCTCCTTCCTCCTCCTCCTCCCTCCTCCTCCTCCTCCTCCTCCTCCTCCTCCTCTTCCTCCTCCTCCTACTCCTCCCTCCTCCTCCTCCTCCTCCTCCTCCTCCTCCTCCTCCTCCTCCTCCTCCTCCTCTTCCTCCTCCTTCTCCACACCAAAGACTACTAATGGAAAAGAAGATTTCGAGACGGATGTGGAGGATGACTGAGGACGTTAGAAAGTCAATGGCATGTCTCTCCGCATTTATTTCTGCCAATCCAGACAGGAAAAAAGATCAAATCGGATGTCTGTTAGCCTCAAACACTTGCCAACACTGGCAAAATAGCAAACATCAGGTCGTGCAGGGAGGACAAGAAAAGGTAACCCACGCATTTCTTGATTGCGAAAGCAGACGATAGATCACTGTGACACGTCCGTCGTGCAGGTGACTTGTGCGTTACAAAGACAGCCACTAAGAAATATTTTTTAACAGTATGGCTGACTCCGTGCTATGCGACCAGCTCCATCGACAGTTTCAAAACTGCCTCTCATTAGATCTAAAGCAGACACCATAGCTTCCCTTTTTTTTAACGACGAAGCCATGGGGTCAATCACGTAGGGCAGACTGCTTGAGCACCATTAATCATGAGACAGAACGGACTTTTACTGGACTTTTTCCCCTCCTCCCCGCGGTGTCGTAGGCGTGGAAACGGAAACGAGCACTCTGTTCCTCACGGACACTTGCTTATTAAGACCAATTGCATGTGATACGACATGACCTTGGCGCAGCCACCAGAGCTGCGGTTGTTCTTTGGCGACTGGAAACGGTCGTTTGGAAATGGCGTCAACGTACGTCGGTCATTTTGTGCTGTTCACGGTGTAGTTTAATCCTATTGCAAGGCAGGCAAAAAGAGTGGACAGGAAGAAAGAAATGAAGTCGGGGGAGGAATGAGTGAACAGTATCCCTAAAGTAAAGGAGGAGATACAGAAGTTTATTACCATGGGTGATTTTTGGTAATGCGCCGCAATTTTAGCACCACAGGTTGTTATTTCCCTCTCAATAACGGAGAGATATTTTCACAAGATGCGTGCATGAGTGCCTTAACATTTTGCAACCCACTAATGGTACACTATCTCTTAATTCTTTCAGTAATCTTGTGGGTATTAGACTGCAAAAACATCCGTCTAGCAGAGGGAAGAACGTTTCACTTGATCAACAAGAGAAATGGATGCTCTCTGTTAAATTGTTCCAAGTGTTTGTACTCTGAATTTGGATGCATACATCGCACGTGCAAAATTACCATGAAATGTTTAGGTTAAAATGGTCTGAACATGGAAATAGTATAGTGACCAGCATTGTGTTTGTGGTATAAGAAATTATCGCTGTTTACATTAACAATTGTTCCAGATCAAAGTTGTTGAATTCTTGAGGACATTGCGAGTAGACTTCTTTCTCGACTTTTCCTACTCCAATAAATGAATGAATGAATAAATGAATGAATGAATAAATGAATAAATAAATGAACGAATGAATGAATTTTTACGACATGCAGTCTTTTGGGGCAATGTGACTTAGCCCATTAATGATAAAATCACTAGAGCTGGGGAAAATAAAAGGAAATCAAATATCAACCATCATTCATATTTCCAAAACTGAATTCGCATCCTAAAATCAGTCAGGGAATATGTGCACTAGCCACTAAACTCACATACTATGCCTAATCAAAAAGAAGGTACGACATCCTTAAAACTCAATTTTGCCTGCAACGAAGCACAGCTTGCTGTACTCTATGCAGACCTCGGCCTATCGACATCAGAACCGGGGAAGCTATCACACTCAAAAAAGTCTTTTTATCTAATGGCGTGGGGTCGGACATTCGTCTGTACGCTGTCCCTGTGATAGCTGCCCTGCCTGGAGTAGGCGTCGGGAGACGATCCAGCATCTCCTCCGCACAAGCCAGCCAGTTGATATCCGCTAGATGCAAAGAGTGGGCAAGTTGCGCGAAATGCTTTTGACGCTGCGTGGGTGGTGATGGAGGGGCACAACCAAGTGCTGGACGAGGGGTGTGTGGGATAATTGGTCCCAGGTCTGAAGAACATCAGACAGCCAAAAAGAAATTGCAGAGATCGGAAGACGGAGAGGACCGCCCTGTAGGTGTCAGAGGGTATCAGGGTCACTTGGGGAGTCGTCAGCCAATGGTCAAGTAAAAGCTCTCTCCAAGAAGAGACGTGAAGATACTAAGCCCTGGCAGGTCATGTGAGCTACGGAGCGCCGTATTTCCAGATGAAAAATGGACCCAGAAATATCGCAATCATAGACGGAGGTCACGGAAGACACGGAAGTGCAAAGACAGGGCAAGAAAGAGTGCATTGTTGGGAAAAGTGCATGGTTGGGAATAGAGCGGCGGTGGTCCATTTCAGGGACCTCGAGAGACAAACAAACAAACGGGTTAGCAAGCTATGAACATTTGGGAAGATGTCAGGCAAATAGACAAGAAAAACACTATGGACGACGAGATGTAGAGACAGTGAAACCAGCCAAGGGTTCGTGAGGTGAGGCAACAGCGAGATAACTCTCGGAAGGAAAACGGATCCACAATTGTTGTAATCAAAGAGAGACGTCATGCGATGCAAAGAGAGGTCGGCAAAGTCATAAGTGTCAGTAAGAGAGAAATGGATAGGGCAGTTACAAAGAGAAGCGGATGATGACCCGCGATATAGAAAGCAAACTAAGGACAAACAGGTGGGGAAGTGTTCACGAGCGTCAGGAATGACTTTCGGCGAGACTGGCGGAGACAGTATGACCACCGTAAGTTTAAAGATGACGACAGAACATCCTATTTCAGAGAGAAAAGTAGATATGCTTTAAAGACGAGCATAAGTAGGCGTCACAATGGTTAGGGAAATGCCAGTAAGGTCATTTAAGAGAGCATCGTCAGCAAAAGTGCATGAGGGTAATACGATTCGAAAATAAAAGCGAGCGTTGACCTGTTTCATGGCCGCAAACGAGGAACATACAGCGCAAATATCCCAGTAAATCCGCAAAGGCGTCAGCCATATTCTGAGAAAACGTTTGAGAGGGAGTTGTCGAGTCGCTGAGTGCAGGCAAGCTTCCGTGAGCTCAGGATATAGAGTCATTGCCATAATAAGTAGACGACAAAAAAGAAGGGGACGTGCCAGGTAAATCATCGAAGAATACAATGTCAGCCAAAGATAGTGCACGCTAGGGAAGATGAAACTAGGTGCGGGCGTTGACTCGCTTCATGTACATGCAACAAACGAAGAGAAGATGGAGTGAGCTTAAAGCACTCGGATGGACGTCTGCCAAGTGTCACAAAAGTTCTCTCTCGACGTGGAGATGATAATTCAATCAGCTCAGGCAAGATCATGTAAGCTAGGGCAATTCTGATGGTACCTTCTTTTCTCACAACAATCTGATTTACTGAGCCCTAGGTAGACGTGTCAAGGACTGGCACGCACCGACAAGGTCACTGAACTTTAGCACTAGAGCTCGTATCCATGGGTTAGTGAAAACGGGCTTAAGCTTCAACCCTCTTTGGAGACGTGGAGTGGGGATACAGGTCTAGAGCTTAGGGAACTCGATGTTGCACTCTTCTCTTGTTGAGCTGGGGTTCTCCTGGCTTGCGCTGAGAAATCGAAGTGACAAACACTGGTGGTCGTTTTCGATAAACTTTATTCACGCACTGATCGCTACACAGTGGTGAAAATCAGCCAACAGTAATTCATTGTCGTACTCACTTCCCTCTACGCACAGTGTTGCAGAGGACTCACTCCTTACAAAGTTAAGCTCTCACCTTAACCCTGTTGCATCTGCTGCTTGTGTCTGACTCGTGTCAGTCGTCTCTGTCTCTCTCTCGCTCTGTCGCTCCTTATATACATAACCCCAGTTTCCAGATCTTTCGCGAATGAAGCGGCACAATCTCTAAACGTTCGAGCTGGAAATCGACTGACGTCACGTGACACAACAAGACAAGTTTAGCCTAACTTGTTCACAAGTCAGGGCAATGAACTGACCGATATACATAAATCAACCATGCCGCGAGTCTCCCGTATGATCCAGAATCTTCATAACATAGCTCCTCCCCTAAAGACCGAAATAACCTAGTCGGTCTTACTACATGTACAACTCCAAAATTAAATTTACAAAACATCATGAACTAACACCTAAAAAATACGCAACGAGCAACAACATTAACATCAACAACAACAACAACAAAATACCGGGAAACGTCAATTCGCAGTCCAGGTAGTCCATAATTACAGAGTGAGTGGCATAGATGCAAAAACCTGACACATGGGCGTAAGCTTCCTTGCAGTAGCATCTGCCCAGTCCATGGGGTCAATGTCTGCAAGACCACTGTCCATACTGTCACTGAAAGTATAGAACTCCTCACAGGAAGCAAGATAAGCGCATCACACGCTGCCCTCGCCGCGTGTATATCTGTACGTCCTCAGGGGTCGCTCCATCCTCGCTCTTGTCTTCCAAGGAAGGCCCTGATACAGTGTCTTTCTCTGTGGACTCGTCGTCATCGGTTGGATCAGGGTGGCGCCATGGTGAGTGCCACCAGTCTGGGGGCAGGTTTCCCTGGTACACCCAGAGGCGGGCTGAGTTCATGTAACGTCCTGTCTGTGGCTGGGCCAACTTGGTGGTGCGTCCTTTCTCAGCCCTTGGGTTGGAGAACCACAATGCAGTGCAATCAGGAAAGGTCTGGTGATTAGCCTTGCGGTCGTAACCAGACTTCATTCCGTCCACGCTCCGCTGCAGGTGTCCTTGCGGGCTTTCACACTGCCTGCAGCATACCCTGGAGCGGCTGCACACCCGGGGGCACTTCATGGGGGGTATCCACCAATGGCTTGGCAACCACTGCCGTGCTGTAAGTCCTGCTAGGGCCACTACAACGACTGTGGGGTCTTGTCCGTAAGGCACAGATGGCACAGTGCCGACACAAGTTGCGAACGGACTTGTGCCGACCGATCCAGAAGTACCGCTTACAGACGCGCCGGTACGTCTTCTGCCTTCCGAGGTGGCCAGCTGCTGGGTCATCTTGTAGCTGTCTCAGCGCTTTCTCCTGCATGGCTCTCGGCAGAACAGGGAGAAGGCGGCAGGTTTCTCCCTTCTTGTCCATCCACTTTCTGTACAGCGCTCCATCCGTCAGCTGCAAGGAATCCCACTGGGTCCAGTACACCTTGGTGACAGGGCTGGCAACGGCGACCTTCTTTCAGAGTGGGCAAATAGGTCTGTCCTCCATCCAGTGGATGATGGGCTGCAGGCCAGGGTCCTGTCTCTTTGCGGCTGCCAGAGGCGTTTCTTGAGCGGCGATCCGCCTCAACGCTCCGGAGGGCAGCAGTGAAGCATTCCCTTTACTCACAAAACACTTCAACTGCACGTGGTGCCCATCAATCAGCAGGAGGGACCATCCCCAGTCTATCACGCAGCAATGCTTCTGCAGAAAGTCTGTCCCCAGGATGACGTCATCTTCTACATCGGCGAACACGAAGGGGTGAGAGATAACAAGCTCACCGGCCTTCACCTTCACTGTCACGACGCCGTGCACAGGGATCGGTCTGTGCATGACGTCAGTGAGCACCATCGCTGATTCTTCTTTCCTCTTGAAGGGGCACAGGCCAGTCCTCAACACCGAAGTGGTCGCTCCTGAGTCGATCAGTGCCTGATGACGGTTGCCGTCAATGTGAACCTCAATCGCCTGTCCTCCTTGGTCTACGCGGACACTCTTCAGCCGATGACTGATGCGATGTGGGGTGGTGGAGGCAGGGGACGCCGGGGCTATGCCCCTTAAGCCCGGCGCATCCTAATTTTCCTGGGCTGTGGTGGCCTTCTTCGTGACCATTCTTGTTGAAATTATAACATCTGATCTGCCCTTGCTGTCCGTCCTGATGGGAGGAGCGGTTTTGCATCTTTTCCAACCACTCCCCCATCAGCTGGCGAAACTGGGTCAGAGAGAGAGAGAGAGAGAGTGTCGCCGTCACCCTCAGGCTTCTGGCTGCTAATGGCTCTGATCCTGTGAGGGTGAGAAGCTCACTGGGTCGCTTCCTCGCGTTGAGCGATAGCTTCGACACGGAGAGGGTGTTGACTGCTTCCACCAAGGTAGAGGGAGCCAACACCTGTACTTGGTGTTTCGCTTCCTCGTTGACGAGGGCATCTATGGACTTCTCCCGAGTTAAATTGTCGATTATCTCCCTGTTAAAGGCAGGGTGAGCTCGCCTCACCAGCCTCTCGATGTCAGCCGCCAACTCGATGAGTGATTCTCCCTTTTTGTGCTTTCGCGTGTAGAGTGCTGCCTTAGCCTGGTCTGCATTTCGGGAATCTTGAAACCTGTCATGGAGGGTCCGGACGAGGGCAGTGTAGTCGTTCCTGCCTTCGGACGGAATGGTTTCCAGGGGTGTAATTCATGAACGTGGACTTTCGAGAGCACTGGTCTTGGACTTTTGAGTCCCAGACCACCGCTGGTCTAGGGACTAGTCTGGGACTCAGCGAGTCTACGATTCACGAACCCAGACTGGGTGTTGTCTTGAAAGGCTGGGACTGATTGACCTAGTCTATGGTTTATTTTCAGAATGAGGTGGAATTCCCGGGGATTCCGCCCAGTGCGCAAGCGCATAGCGTACCGCTTCAAACTTCCCGTCAAAAATGTCAGCCACGATCGGTAGCAAAACCTCGAAGAAAAGCCCCGATTTCACGGAGCGGGAATCGGTAGCTATCATAAAAGCGGTGTCAGCAAGATACGGATACATTAACAGCAGCATACACACAGCCCAAGCAAACAAAAGAAGAGGGACAGCGTGGGAGGAGGTGACAAATGAAGTACGAGCTGACGCTGGCTGGAGTGTGTGTGTGTGTATGTGTCACCGTTTATTAAGTTCATCAGCAAGAGGCAAACGAGCAGAAAATCAAGTTTTACAATATGGCAGGATTTCCAAGTGAGAACCATTGAAATTCAGTAAGGAAGGGGTGGAACAAAAATCTGTCTTGATGAGGAAAAATATACACACACACAGTGTCACACACACACACACACACACACACACACACACACACACACACACACGTAGGCCTACACTCGATCAGCTTCGATCAGCTCGCACTTTTCCCATCAAACTCATGAAACCCTGGCGATCGTCACACATTTTCTCAGTTACCAAAAATTAAGCAATTTTATCTGAGCCGTGTTTTCATAACACAGATGCAATTTTAATGTATCGTTTTCATAGCATCAGACAACACTAGCATTGTACCCAATGTCAATAGCAGCAGACAGGTTCGAGGACAACAATGTTTACTGGTGCCGGTGAGGTCCGCGCGTCAGATATAAATAGAAGTGCGCGAAGCTTGATATGCTCGGCGACCTGCATTCCCAATTGTAAAATGTCAGCTCTTTCAGGACCTATCGATGCAATCAACATACAGCTTTGATAATTTAATGCTGTTCGTGGCTTACATTTTCGTTTGATGGGTTTCTAGTGTCCCAAAATACAGCGATTTCTGCGCGAACCGTAGGCAGCGTCGGCCATTTAATTTCGCGGCAGCCTTGGACTTTGGTGTGTAGTCCAACAAATCCTTGGACCACCGTAGTCCGCAGTTCAGCCTGAGACTGAACCAAAGTCCACGTTCATGAATTGTAGACTACGACAGTCCACGTTCATGAATTGTAGACTACGACAGTAGCCCAAGACCAGCGGCAGTGGTCTAAGACCACGCTGAAAGTCCACGTTCATGAATTACACCCCAGGACTGTCAGCGCTTGTCCCGTCAGGCTGGAGATGAGGAAACTCGCTTTCTCCCATTATCCCCAACCATTGATCTGCGCGGTCACCTCGAACTGGATGTGGTAGGCATCCCACGGTGCCTTCCCATCGTAGGTTTGTGGCAGTTGCACTGGACGACCGGCTGGGGGGTTTGCCTCTTCCTGGTTTGAGACGAATGGCGACGCCTCGGCTCGAAGTTGCTTGGAGGCCCGGTGGTTATCTTGGGTGTAGTCTGGCTGCATAGAAGAGGCCTGCTTTTGTTTCTTCTTTCTCTTCCAGCTTTTTCTCCAGTCTGCAGATGACGGTGTCAAGTCGGGTTACTTACTCTTTGAGGGGTCGAGGCGTGCTGGTTCTTGCTGGAGGTTAGCATCAATGCGATCTACCTCCTCTCCTAGGTGAAAGCTTACTGCCTCGATTTCACTTTGCAGTCCCTCTGTTCCCGCTTTGATGGTCTGCAGCAACTCTTCCTGACGTTCGACTTGTTGTTCTCTCCGTGCCTCTTTTTCTTTTTCTTCGAGCTCCTTCTGTTGGCGATATGCAGCTTCTTTCTGGCGACACTCGGCTTCTAGTTTCTTCCGTTTGCGGTCTGCCTTCTCCCCCTTTTGTTTCTCGAGCAGAAGTCTCATCATCATTGCGATGTCTTCCTTTGGTTGCTCTGTCGCCTCCGCACATGTGGCTGATCGAGTCATGCATTTCTCGCCATCCATACTTCGATTGTTTGCCATTTCGGGAACCAATGTTGCACTCTTCTCTTGTTGCGCGGGGGTTCTCCTGGCTTGCGCTGGGAAATCAAAGTGACAAGCACTGTTGCTCGTTTTTGATAAACTTTATTCACGCACTGATCGCTACACAGTGGTGAAAATCAGCCAACAGTAATTCGTCGTCGAACTCGCTTCACTCTATGCACATTTTTGCACAAGACTCGCTCCTTACAAAGTTAAGCTCTCACCTTAACTCTGTCGCATCTGCTGCTCGGGTCTGACTCGTATCAGTCGTCTCTGTCTCTCTTTTGCTTTGTCGCTCCTTATATACATAACCCCAAGTTCCAGATCTTTTGTGAATGAAGCGGCACAATCTCTAAAAGTTCGAGCTGGAAATCGACTGACGTCACGTGACACAACAAGACAATTTTAGCCAAACTCAGTCGCGAGTCAGGGCAAGGACCAAAATCAACTGTGCTTCGAGTCTCACGTATGATCCAGAATCTTCGTAATATCGAGAAACCTTCAGCAAGGAGTCGCAGAGACGAAAAGATGCTATAAGCTGGAACATGGCGGGGGCTGCCTTACTTTCTGACGGAGGAGAGATCCAGACTAATTGCTGTCATAGAGAGACGTCATGGAGGACAGGGAAGCGCAAGAAAAGTCAGTCAACAGAACTGCGTCAGCAAAAGAGCATGTAGGCACGAGGAAGTGATATTGGAGTTGCATTTTACCTACATTTTCAGTAACAGCACCTACGACCCAGAGATCCTTCAGAAAAGTATATATTTCTCTTGGGTTATATCAAAGATCCTATATACACTAAGATGATTCACTCTGATACTTTGAGCGAGGTTTCTTTGAGAGTTACCTCCCCCAATGGGAATGCTATTTCTGAGCGCTGCGTTAACAACATTGCATGTGTGCGTGCGTGTGGTGTGTGAAAGGAACCAAGTTTGGTGTGAATTATAATGTACAAGGTATGTATAGGTTTTCTGGATGTTTGTTCAAACCATGCATGTTTATTTTATTACTCTTTTGCGTTCAGATGGTAAATTTATGTATATGTAGCAGGGCTCTCTCTCTCTCTCTCTCTCTCTCTCTCTCTCTCTCTCTCTCTCTCTCTCTCTCTCTCTCTCTCTCCCTCCCTCATTCCACCCTTATCTGTTTACCATTGTCTTCATGTCTGGACCTGACCCTAACTTATGTCTCTCAGCATCGTTGTTTTCTCACACGCTGTCGTGGCGCCACTCTACCGCTGGGCGGTATTTTGTTAACGGTTATTTTTTTTCCAACACTGTTGACCCATCTGCCCACTGTAATGGACGGAGATAGAGAGAATGCCAGAACCCAATAATAAAGACGATAATACAGACCACAGTCTAGGGATGGAGAGCGATGGGGGAGAGTGGCGATGCATGCGATGGGAGAGAGACGACGACGATCCCGTCTTAGGAACACCATATTTGTGATGTGACATAAAAAGGCGAGTCAGTTTTGACGACGTTAAGCTCAGCTTTCCATGGAGAACAGCGAAGTCTAATTTCTTGTGTTTCGGGCTGCACTGCAAGTTCAGAACAAGAAGGGCAAAGCCCATACGACTCACATGTTTGACCTTGACCTTTACATGACCTTGACCTTCAGGTGACATTCAAGGTCAAGGTCAAACAACTAAACCTAGCAATGACATCATACACTAAGAACTACTTTACACATTTTCCTACCAAAATACATGTGACCTTGACCCAGGTCAAGGTCATCCAAGGTCATGCAACACAAAGCTCTTAATTCAAGACATAGGAAGCACAATGGTGCGTATTGGCACTTTCTACCATGAGATATGGTCACTTTTAGTGGTTCACTACCCCATTTTGGTCACATTTCATAAGGGTCAAAGTGACCTTGACCTTGATGATATGTGACCAAATGTGTATCATAATGAAAGTATAACATGTGCCCCACATAATTATTACGTTGAAACAGTTATCTTCCATAGTTCAGGGTCAAGGTCACTTCAAAATATGTATACAATCCAACTTTGAAGAGCTCCTGTGACCTTTACCTTAAAGCTAGGTCAACCAAACTGCTATTAAAAGATAGGGCTTACTTTGCCCTATATACCATATATAGATGAGGTATCCAATCTCAAAAACCTTAGAGAAAATGTGAAAAATGGCTGTTTTTTAGACAACATTTATGGCCTCTGCGACCTTGACCTTGAAGCAAGGTCAAATCACTATGTATTTTTTTTAGGCCTTGTCATCATACACCATCATGCCACATTTGGTGTTGATAGACTTAATAGTCTCCGAGAAAAATCCAATGTTAAAATTTTCGGACGCCTGGATGCCCGGACGCCCGGACGGACAAAACGGGTTAGTACATAGACTCACTTTTGCTTCGCATGTGAATCAAAAATCAAGCGGCAAAGGTCAAGGAGCGGGGGTGGTTTCTGCTCTGCGAGGGCGTGCTCCAATGCCAGATACAAATACGACCTCCTCGCGATTAAAATGCGGCCAAACGTGTGTGGATCATGCCCGGAGAAGATGACTGGACTGTACACAGAGAGCAACAAAGAGGTTTTCATTCTGCGGAAAGAATTTCATGATGCCGAAGAAGGTGGGCTCACAGTACCAGGTGCAGATCTTGTACAAGCAGTTGAAAAATTGGAGATGGTTTACAAGAAAAATATTGAGGGAGTACTGCATTCCGACGGAGTGAAAACCCGCCTCATCTCCCTACTTTAAAAGGAACTCGATTCAACATCGCTCAAGTGCCCACAGAGAATGTGCAACCTCAAGATTTCCATAGTCAGCACTTTTCTCACTGTGCGAATTAACTCTACACTGAAAGACTGCACTGCATCGTTCTCACAGAAGTGCTTGAAAAGAAACAGAAAAGTCATCAAACTTTGCTACCTGTAACTTTCCCTGCACTCTGGTCCCAAGGCAGACAAGAAGGGCAAAGCCCATAGGACTCAATGCTTGACCTTGACCTTTACATGACCTTGACCTTTACATGACCTTGACCTTCGGGTGACCTATAGGTGTCCTTCAAGGTCAAGGTCAAACAACTAAACCTAGCAATGACATCATACACTAAGAAATGCTTTACACATTTTTCCTACCAAAATACATGTGACCTTGACCCAAGGTAAAGGTCATCCAAGGTCATGCAACACAAAGCTCTTAATTCAAGACATAGGAAGCACAATGGTGCTTATTGGCACTTTCTACAATGAGATATAGTCACTTTTAGCGGTTCACTACCCCATTTTGGTCACATTTCATAAGGGTCAAAGTGACCTTGACCTTGATGATATGTGACCAAATGTGTCTCACGATGAAAGTATAACATGTGTACTGCAATGGTATGAAGTTTGGAAGAGTTATCTTCCATAGTTCAGGGTCAAGGTCACTTCAAAATATGTATACATTCCAACTTTAAAGAGATCCTGTGACCTTGACCTTGAAGCAAGGTCACGTCGCTGTGTATGTTTTTGTACGCCATATCATCCTACATTATCATGCCAAATTGGGTGTTGATAGACTTAATAGTCTCCGAGAAAAATCCAACGTTAAAGTTTTTTACGGATTAAAGGACGCCCGGACGCCCGGTCTGCCCGGACGCCCGGACAGACGCCTGGACGCCCGGACGGACAACACAGGTGACCTATTATGAAGGTATAACATGTGTACTACAGTGTTATGAAGTTTGGAAAAGTTATCTTTCACAGTTCTGGGTCAAGGTCACTTCAAAATATGTATACAATCCAACTTTAAAGAGCTCCTGTGACCTTGACCTTGAAGCAAGTTCAATCAAACTGGTATGAAAAGATAGGGATTACTTTGCCCTATACACCGTATATAGGTGAGGTATCCAATCTCAAAAACTTCAGAGAAAATTGGGAAAATGTGAAAAATGGCTGTTTTTTAGACAACATTTATGGCCCCTGCAACCTTGACCTTGAAGCAAGGTCAAGTCACTATGTATGTTTTTTGACGCCTTTTCATCATACACCATCATGCCAAATTGGGTGTTGATAGACTTAATAGTCTCCGAGAAAAATCCAACGTTAAAGTTTTTCACGGACGCCTGGACGCCCGGACGGACGACACGGGTGAGTACATAGACTCACTTTTGCTTCGCATGTGAGTCAAAAAACTTCTGCGACGAAAACATGACTGGAAATACTTAAACTGTAAATATGCGATCCAGAGAAAGACTAAACTGTTGCTTTTTCACTAGCAAACCCATGTTCCTCTCATAAAAAATTAATTATATATATATATGGTCAAGAGCACAGAGGTGCTGAATATTGGTGTGACACAAATATTTATAAATAAACTTTCTGTTACAGTAAATGAGTAATGATACACTCTTCATTTCACATAAATATGATGCATTAGGTGATGTCTAATCTGTACAGAAAAGAAAAACTGAATGTAATCTTTAGCTTAGTTGTATTTGAAGAAGACAGTTTGGAGTCTCATCATAACTTGACACCACCACTCACTCAGAAAAAGAGCCACAAAAGATAAACTATTCAACACAAAATCTTTATTGCAGCTTCAACATCCAATTATTAATGATCTTTTGCTCCTAGGTCAAGAAGAAATGAAATGAAACCATAATTGTTAGTCAAATTAGAGGTTAGCATTCGTCTTAACTCAACTTTACACCGAAGCGTCACACTTTCTCTCACTGACAGTATTCAATCTTCGCGCAAAACATGAAAAACATCAAAATCGAAGAATATTTATTGAGCATCAAACAGATGTGCAGAAATATCGACCTTTTGTCAACAATATGAAGCAAGTTTGGATTGTGTGAGTTAACAGTGTGAGGAGAAAGAGGCTCTGTTTTGAGGTATGGTAGTGAAATCGGCGTATTCAGCACCTTTGCTCACACGGAGCCACGCATCAACATTGACTGAAAACATTCGACAATTCGTTCTCCGCTGACTCGTGTGAGCCTCGCCACCTCGCAGCAATCTCCGCTGGATAATTGAAATAAGTTATGATTTTTTTCTATATTGTGTGCACGGTGTGTGGTTGAAGTATGAAATCTTGCATTTAGTTCGAATTGAAAAAAAAATCGTTTAGACCTCTTACCCTTTGTAAACAGTATTCGAAACCGACCGAAGTCTCTGTCACAACACTGGTCACCGCGGAACAGCATTCTCTCGTAAAGGGACGTAACTTTAAATTCTGACCTCGCCTCGCGTAAAGGAAAATCGCATGAGTGCGCGGTCTTAGTGTATATGTTACAGGGAATAAGAACATTTAGGGAATAAGCTTAATCCCTGAAATTTTAAGGGAATAGGCTTATTCCCTGTTTCAACTGGGGAGTAAGCTTATTCCCTAAAATAGTCAGGGATTTAGCTTATTCCCTGAAATGGGAGGTCATTTCTTTGGCTTATTCCCTGATTAGTTTGAAACACACAAACAGAAAGACGTGTACATTTTACCATAAATAAACTCGATGTCAGTGAGCTTTGATCACTCTTTAAAACTTCTTTTGCTTGGAAATGAGTTCTTTCTTGACTTTTACTCACTCTCTTGATAAATACAGAATGATTTCGTGAACTGTTGTCGGTGTTTGTGTTTTGATCTTTCCTCGGCAGATTCAGTTCAATTTAAAAAGTCAGTCTAATCTGTGATTCATATCAAGCAACATGGACGCGAAAGAACAAGTATTTCTTGAGGAAGTGCTAAAAATAAGGAAAAAGCAAATAGATTACTTATGACAAGAGATGAGTACCACAGAATTTTAGATGAAGTGAAGGAAGCAGCAGCAACATCAGCTACTAAACCCAACATCAAAGGCACCTTCTAAGAAGGTATGAAATTCTTACCTGTGGGCAAGTATCCAAACTCGTTCTAAAGTGAAAGGACGAAACTGAGCAACCAAAACACTTCATATTATTTTTAGGAAATGTACGATGTTTTAAAGCGCATCCATGTTGTCACTGGCCATGGTGGCCGTGATAAAATGTTGAGAGAGGCTGGGAAAAAGTACGCAAACATAACAGAGGCCAGTGTCATTTTGTTCAAGTCTTTGTGCGTTCACAGTTCAGTTCAGTTCAGTCTCTTAACCCTGAGATGGGTTGTTGAGGCACTACTGATGACTTTCTGACAATCTTCCTCCATCGATCTCTATCCTCTGTGGCTCGCTGTGAGTCAGCAAAGGTCAAGCCTGTCCACTCTTTGATGTTGTCTTCCCACCTCTTTCTCTGCCTGCCTCTCCTTCTCCCTCCTGGTACGGTACCCTGCAGGATGGTCTTGGCCAGCCCACTGCCTCTTGACACGTTACCGTACGTACCACTTCAGCTTTCTGCTTTTCACGATTGAGAGCAGGTCTTCGTACTGTCCAATTGCTCTCCTGATCCTGTTGCTGACTTCCTCATTCGTGACATGGTCTTTATATGAGATGTTCAGAATCTTGCGGTAGCATCTCATTTCCAGGGCTTGTATCCGTATCTGTAGTTCAGATGTGAGTGTCCAGGGCTCGCATGCATACAAGAATACGGAGATGGCCAGCGTGCGCATGAGTCTGATCATCGACGCGAGAGTGATATTTCTGCCACGCCATATTGGCTTCAACTTTGCCAATGCTGCTGTTGTTTGTGCTATCCTGGACAGAATCTCTGGTTTGGACCCTTCATCAGCCACGATAGATTCCAGGTATTTGAAGTTGTTCACAGCTTCCAGTTTTTGGCCCTTCACTTTGATTTCCATTTTGACGTCCCGAGGATTGTTCGGCATCACCTTGGTCTTCTCAGCGCTGATCGCTGTGCGTTCAGGGTCAGGAAAAAAAAGAAGACCTACGATTAAAGGCATTGTTGTGAAGCCCCTCCTGTCAAAGTCCTTTGGATCAAGATCTCAAGTGGATTTAATTGACTATCAGTCACTTAAACAGGGAGGATACTCATGGGTTATGGTCTACCAGGAACATCTTACCAAGTTTTGCGTGCTTAGAACCCTTACAACAAAACGACCAGCAGAGGTGGCATCTCAACTTTTAGACATTTTCCTTCTCTTCGGAGCCCCGCAAATTCTTCAAAGGTCATTGTTTGTGAGCAGTAATATTTTCATCTTGTATTTTGATCCTTGTGTATTTATGAATAAACCAATGTTTAAAGCAACAAATCTTGTATTAGTGTTTCTGTTTGTGTGCTTTAAACTTTTCAGGGAATAAGCCAAAAAAAATGACCTCCCATTTCAGGGAATAAGCTAAATCCCTGATATTTTAGGGAATAAGCTTACTCCCCAGTTGAAACAGGGAATAAGCCTATTCCCTTAAAACTTCAGGGATTAAGTTTATTCCCTATATTTTCTTAATCCCTGTAACATATATAGGGTCTTTGGTTATATTATGGAGGAAAAAAAACAGTGTTTCCTTCAACATGTTTTCAATTTCGGCTTTTAATATTGAGTAATAAAGCAAATATTTAAAAGACCATTGGAATTTTGGTTACGGTGTGCATGTATGCGTGCGTGAGCGTTCGTGCACGCGCGTGCGTACAATAGAGTTTTTGAATGAAGTGAGTGCTTGTATGATATTATCTCTAAAGCCTTCTAGGAGCACATGAGTATGTTCATGAATGTTATCCAGACGGTATTAACAGCAACTATCGTAGAGCAGACAACCGTGAACAGCACTCAAAATAGGACGTTAAACGACAGGCAGTGTTGCTTTCCCGTAGAAAAGTTCTGCAACGCATCTACATATGTTTGAAGCTTCAACTAGGAATAATGCATATCACTTAGACCAGGAGAAGCGACAGCCTAGAGGAATCCTAATTTTCAGCCAGCGTGCTCTCTATAAAGGAGCACCACGTCTCCTCACCTTTGGCACGAAAACAAGGCACAGGGTGATGGTGGTGCAGAAGATGATGAAGAGGGCGATGATGATGAAGGACTGGTTGGGCTGGTCCTTGATGATGAAGGAAACGGCGGCGCCACAGACGCACATGATGACCACGTTGTAGACACTAAGCCCGATGTACTTGGAGTCGTTCAGGGCAGGGATGCTCACGTGCCGCGTCTCCCAGGCCAGGAAACAGCCAAACATCTGGAGAAGGCAAACAGCATCACTGATTTATTGATAGGTGGATGGATGGATGGATGGATGGATGGATGGATGAATGGATGGATGGATGGATGGATAGATGGATTGGTGGATGGATGGATGAATGGGTGGGTGGATGGATAGATGGATGGATGGGTGGATGAATGGATGCATTGATGAATAGATGAATGGATAGATGTTGCAGAGATGAGTGGATGGTTGCATGGCTAGCTAGATGGATGCCTGGAATGATGGTTAGAAGAATGGATGGTTGGATGAATGGGTGCATGGTGGGATGGATGGATAGGAGTTTCCGTGGATGGATAGACGGATAAATGGATAGAGAGGTAAATGAAAGTAAAGAAGAACGGAAGGGGAGACGGACGGAGGGAGTCAGGAAAGGAAGGAGGGCTGGACTGACGTACAGACGAAAAGGATCAATGGAGGACGGACAGAGGATGGAAGGGACGGAGGGAGGGTTTTACAGAAGGACAGACAGGGAGACGGAGGATGGACCGACAGGCGGACAAAGAGATGGCTGTATGGAGATGTAGATTTATTACGAAATGAAAGTTAGATACCTAGACACTTAGATCATAGGGAAAATTGATGGATGGACAAACAAATCAACAGAGAGACGGTTGGATGTACGGGTAATAACTAAAAGATGGAATAGCAGGCATATGGATGAATGAACCATTCAGACATGGCCTCAAACTTATGCCATTCTGATGTGCTAGAAATGCTATCCCTCATTCGGATGCACATCTACAACTAGAAAGTGAACATTACTGGAAATGTATTTTAAAACAGTTTAGTATAAATTGGTGATCTGCAGAATTACTCAATTTTGTGAAACAAAGCGGCGTCTTTTCAATCACAAACAGAAAATAAATGGGGATGCATATCACCCAGAAGTTTAAACGTTGTAGGGTCGGTCAGAACAGTATTCGACGAGAGCCCAAGGGGACTATAGCATTATAACATGACTCTGCTTTCAAGCACACATTCAAAGTGACTTGCAAGGAACAGATGAGAGGTTGGACATGAAGACGAAATATAGTAATAAGAAAAATTTAAAAGTCAGTTGCTTGGTGTGGTCTATACAGCTCCTTTGAATATGGTGCTCAACATTACTATGGCGACTATTAAGAACAACATGTGCCAGTCCTTTTTCAGAAAAACCACAACTATACAAAAGGACGTGTGCAAAGTCATGAAAGAAAAGAAGAGGTTAACACTTCTTTAAAACAAAAGTTGAGTTGGATAATCACTCGTCAACTTACCAGTAAAAGTCCTTTGTAGGCGTATATAGAGCCCATCCATATCTCTATGTATTTGCTGGTGCAGTACTCTAGCACTGGTATAACTTCGTAGTCATCATATACCTGAAGGAAACAAAAAGCATTCTTGATCTTTTCTCACATTGCGGCAGTATCAGCACACAATCTTGTTCTGCACCACATTGCGTATCACTGCACCACAGTCATATGTCAGTGTGCTTGCGTGACTGTATGTTTGTGCTTATTTTTCAATTCCAGACATCATTTGGTGTTTGTGTATGTGTGTGCGTGTGCGTGTGTGTGTGTGTGTGTGTGTGTGTGTGTGTGTGCTTGTGAGTGTTTGTGTGTGTGTGTGTGTGTGTGTGTGTGTGTGTGTGTGAGAGAGAGAGAGAGAGAGAGAGAGAGAGAGAGAGAGAGAGAGAGAACGAAATACTTTAATTTTAAAAATTGATTGGTTTATTTCGGCTGACGACCCATTAGGTACATTGCATATTTACAGGTAAAGATTAGTTACACATTTTATCAATTGATTAGTTTTATGTACACAAAGCTTTAAAATAACTAATTTTGAATAATTGCGTTTTTCCACGTCTTAAAACAAGAATGTAGCTCCTTGTATTATGTTGGCACTAGAGTCTGGATACTTACATTCACCCAAATGTGTGCATGCACGCTTTTAAACGCGCGCGCGCACACATGCATGCTCACATACATTCAAAATCACATATCTGTACATGTGTGTGTGTGTGTGTGTGTGTGTGAGAGAGAGAGAGAGAGAGAGAGAGAGAGAGAGAGAGAGAGAGAGAGAGAGAGAGAGAGAGAGAGAGAACGAAATACCTCTGGCCCATCTCAACATAATTGTTTTTAAATCACTCTGGTTGTGCTGACAGCATCTTTTCTTCTAAATGAATGCAACAAGTAAAGTGTCACAGATCTTATCGTATTGACATTGTCGGATGCCAGCCCCATCGCAATATCAACACTGTTACGAGTTCGACTTGGCTCGTTCTTTAAACTAATACGTCTAGAGGAAAGCACACACACACAGCCGAACTGGCAACACTATCTCACACAGTCATTCTATCAAACGATGTAACACGACAGAAAAACAGTGAGGACAAAGGTAAAAAATAAATCACTTTAATTTGTTTCAATAACAATTTAAAATATGGATAACTAGAGGTTAGTAACGATGATCATAAAACAATGATAATTCATTTCAATTTTTAATATGGCTTGTCTACCGAATAAAATGAACTTATCTGCCTTGAAGATTGTATCCGTCAACAAATGCGAGGTAATCCTAAAACGAGGTAGCCGTGATCCGTCAGCCCACTAGGTGGGGAGAGAGGGGAAGGGGGAAGGGGAACAGAGGGCAACCGGCACGCAGGCAGGCACGACGAATTACGACGAAACGTGAATTTCACCCTGCTAACGGGTAAACGTGGAAGAATCTTGTCTATAGCTTCATGCGCTAGAGAGCACGGTGACTTGAACTTTCGCCCTGGAGACAGGGCAGATGCAGGAGTGTCTTGCCTGCAGCTTCATACGCTGGTGAACACGGTGACTTGTAGCCTTCTTGACCCAGTGGCGGGTGCCTCACTCCTCGTCGACTGGGTAGGGGGGGATGGGGGGGAGAGGAGCCGTGTCTCTTTGAACGAGGTCGGGATGGCTTTCTTACATGGGGATGGTCTTTACTAGTTGATGGTGTGTTTCTGCCCAGACCACAGGGAGGGCGGGGATTATATACTCGAAGAACGGACACCTTCAAAACCTGCGCTCTCTCATCCAATGAGAACACTCGGACCACGGAAATGTCTTCAGTCAAGTTTTGGAAAGGCGGCCAATCACATGTGGATGATTAACTTGCTAAAAACCGGCACGAAAACGGACAAACACATCTTTCAGGATTCGCCGATCTATAGTGCACAAATACTGTTCCCGGCTGAAAACACATTTGAATTGCCTATAGAAGGCATACCTTTTACTGCTTGCAAGGGAGTTGTACCAAACTTGTACATATTTGGTTATTAGACGTTCCCGCAGCTCCTTTAGGAATTGCTTCTCACTCTGTACATATGAAATATAAAAAAGTTCAAAATTGTGTTTACACAGCAATGTTTGTATATCCTGCGCCCAATTTCTCTCTCCAGACTGTAGCAGCATATTATATACCTTACTAGGATATCAAGTTGGATCCATTCGCAAGATTTGTACCCAATATCTAATTGCACGTATCCTGGCATTAATGTATAAAGGAAATCTGCCCGTTTAGCCACATTGGGTGCCTGAGTTGGCAAGTGTAAAAACCGTTTCAAGCCCTGTAAGTGAATGACTTCCACATTCGAACTGTCAAAGAGATCCCACAATTCTGACGAGTACATGAGAACAGGAGATATTTGCGCATCAAATTGTCTAAAGGAGACGTTCGGTGAAACATCACCCAATCTTTTTACACACTTGATGACCTGAAGCAAACCCACTTTTGCCCTCTCCACCAGGTCTAGATGTAAAGTTTTATATGACAGTCGTGTTGAGAAAATTGCTCCTAGATATTTGTATTAATTTACGACTTCCAACCTCTTGCCATCTAATACTCACTTTTCATGTTCGGCAAGAAACCCACCATTTCGAAACACTAAAACCTTTGGTTTATCGGAATTCACAACCAAACCGAGCTTGCTTGCTTCTTCCACTATTACACCGAGCTGGTTTTGAAGACCTACAGGGGTGTCCGCGATAAGTACAATGTCGTCAGTGAACAGAAGTAAGTACACTGCTACAAAATAGGGCTTCAGCTGAACACCATGTTTGCCGTTTTGAACCACCATCTTGGCTACATACGTGATAAGTAGAAAAAATATAATTGGACTGGTTTTGCAACCTTGTTTCAGGCCCCGTTTGCACTTAAACCGATGAGTACATCGTCCATTGCATCTTACACAATACCAAACTGAAGAATACATGCCCTGAATAATTTTCAACATCCTATCTCTCATCCCATGCATTCTCAGTTCTTCCCACAACGCTTCCCTGTCCACCGAATCAAAGGCCTTCTTAAAATCGACGAAAGCCGTGTACAGCTTACGTCTCCTGGCAAGATATTTCTGTACAATACTGAGAAGAATGAACATGTTATCAACGATGGAATACCCTCTTTGGAAACCGGTCTGTTCTTCCCCTATCAGATCGTTCATATCTACCCAGAACATCAGCCTCTCGGTAAGTATGGACGTGAAGATCTTACAGAAAATACTAGTTAAACATATACCTCTGTAGTTGTCTGGGTTAGTTGGGTCGCCTTTTTTGTATATAGGTACAATGTTGGAGTTTGTCCATGCTTTGGGATACTGGCCTCTGGAGAATATCAGATTGAAAATGTACATATCGTTGGTATAAAGGATTGCGATGTACATTTCAACATTTCAGGTAGTATTTCGTCCTGCCAACCGAATTTACCCCCTTTAAGCTTTTTTTAAATAGCTGTAACAATTTCATCGTCAGTGATATCAGCATTCAGAAACGACAATTCTTCCTCGGACGACTCAGTAGTAAACTCAACAATCTCCGGAGGATGGACAGGACCAGCAGACTGGAAAACTTCCCGGAAATGATTTAACTATATGTTACAAGATATACGACTGACAGAGGATCTCATAGCACCCAAAAGTCTAATCTTCTGCCAAAACTTAGCAGAATCATTTATGTTCTTCGGTGTACATGATATACTCAAGTTTAACCAATGGTGACATGTTGCGCGTGTACAATCTCAAAAGGACCTTAACTTGGACTGTGCAGAGCTGCACTCATGATGAAACCATGGGTGATCATATCTTTTTTACCCAAAAGTAGTATATTTTTTCATACATTCAGCAGCCTGTACAAAGCACCCGTGATTCTGTCACACATATCATCGATATCCCAATTCTCAAGAGGCATGGAACCACCAAGTACCAGCCTTCCAAAATTCTGTTTTAGTAGGTCGGTAAATCGCATAGACAGCTGTTTACTCCATATGAGCTTACTTGAGACAATTTCGAATGTATCGTCAGATTCATTTGTAGCAGCTTTAATACTTAGTTCTAGGCACAAGTGGGATGCCAACACGTTCTCCTTAACGTACATTGACACACAGAAAGGCAACAAATCATTTAAAACTAGAAAAAAATAAATGACACTGTTTGCACATGGAAATATTTAGGTAAAGTTACCATTCATATCATCCTCCACCGTACCATTCAATATGTGTAGGTCAAAACCAAAACACGTTGACAGAAGTGCATGACCAGAATAATTAATGACAGCATTCCAATGATCGTTGAGGACGTCTAGTCTCATGTCAGAGTAGTTATCTTGGCTGCCCACACAAGAGTTACCTGTCCTCGCATTAAAATAATAATAATAATAATGTTTGGATTTATAAAGCGCCTTACCAATGAGTTAAGACATGCTCAAGGCGCATACATACACAACCATTACAATATACAATAACAGTCAATCACCTCAAGCACAACTTAATAAACTTAATAACATAAGCGTTAGACATTCACTTCAGACATTCGACAAACTGATGTACAGCGTCACCGTTTAACAATGAAACTGGGGAGAGGGGAAGGAGGGACAGGAGGGGGGTAGGGGGCTTAGGCAAGCTAGTACAAAGAGAACAGTGAGGGGAGGAAGATGAAGAAACTGAGACATGAGCAGGGAAAGATTTCAAGAAGAGGTGAGTTTTGAGACCAGAGCAAAAGGTCGAGGGAGAAGTAGAGTGACGAACAGAGGCGGGGAGGTCATTCCAGATAGAAGGAGCCTGATAAAAGAAAGAGCGTTCACCAAATTTTGTTTAAACTGGAGAGTCCTCCGGGAACCTGAGGATTCTTGTGTCTGCAGAAGAGCGTAGCTGTCTAGCGGGTGTGTAGGTGCGCATGGGTTTAGAGAGATATTGAGGAAGGGATTCAGCGAAGTAATAGTAGCAAAGACAGGCAATCTTGTATTGGACTCTAGCACTAATGGGCAACCAGTGGAGAAAGCGGAAGAGAGGAGTGAGATTATCTGACATTTTTTACTTACAGATGAGTCGAGCTGCAGCATCTTGCACTCTTTGAAGTTTATCAGTGAGATAATTATGCGAGGCAGCCAGCAAGAAGGCCGTTGCAATAATCCAGGCGACTGAGAATAAGAGCACAGACTAGGATAGTAGTAGCTTGAGTAGTGAGAAGGTGTCTGATTGCGCTTAAATGTCTGAGTTGTATGTATGCGGATTTGCAAGTGTATTGGACAAAGTCGGAAAGAGAGATGAGAGTCGAGGGTGACACCAAGGTTTGTGACTGATGGAACAAAGGCGACGTCAGCGTCTCCAACCCTGACAGAAGACGGGAGGGATGGAGGCGTCACTAGTCTCTGAGACTTGACAAGAAGGCATTCGGTTTTGGAATCGTTCAGCTGGAGTTTGTTGTGTGACATCCATGACTTAAAATCAGAAAGACAGGTCTGTAGAATGTCTAACGTGGGTTGGAATTGATCTAAAGTGGTGTCTTTGTAGAGCTGATTGTCACCTGCAAATGCATGCTGATTGATTAAATGCTGAGCGACTATGTCAAACAAAGGTTGCATATAACGAACGAACAAAACTGGACCCAGCACTGAGCCCTGGGGAACACCAAACTGGACAGGAGAAGAAGCTGAGTAATGATTGTTGATGGAAACCGTTTGAAATCTGTCAGTGAGATAAGAATGAAACCAGGCAAGGGCAGAGTGTGAAATTCCAAAAGTGTTTCGGAGGCGTGAGAGGAGAGTGTTGTGGTCTATTGTGTCGAAAGCCGCTGACAAGTGTAAGAGGGTGAGAATGCTAAGTTTTCCCTGATCTAAAGAGGATTTTGAGTAAGGCAGTTTTCCCTGATCTAAAGAGGATTTTGAGTAAGGCAGTTTCTGTGCTATGGTGGCTACGATAGGCTGACTGCAGGGGTGTCAAGAGGTTGTTGGTTGCAAGATCGCCACAAACAATCCAAGAACAATCAGCATGCTGCGTATATAATTGCAATAAACATTCATCGAGTATGTAGATTCCATTTTTTTCACTCAGGTCATCATAATGTGGTGAGCCCCTGGGTGGAACATACACACAAACCATAAGTACATCTCTTTCAGAGTGGAACAGAAGTCTATTAATTCTGAAGACAAGCATGTTGACATCACAATTTACACGTTCCACCAAATGGGAAATGCAGTGTTTCTCGAGACAACCTCACCCGATCTGCGCCCCTTTGCTGAGAGTTTACGTGCTACAGAAATTAAACATTAAAAGTCCATCAAAACATTACTGTCTAGGTATTCAACAAAAGTTTCAGTCAAGCACCCAAAATGGAAATTCAACGTTCTTTGGGATCGTTCTCTGTCCTCTACCAGTGAGTCGCTTAGTGCCTTCAAAGCAGCTTCCATGTCGCTCTTCTCCACAGTAGGCCCCGGGTTGACCTCCACGTCTCCTGCCAACAACAACATGCTGGACATGTTCCGATGGTAAGGCTTATCCGGTAGGTACCCCCCCCCCCCTCCACCCCCAAGTGCCGATCCTGGATGCGACAGGTACCAGACCAGTATCTCCCTGATGGCACACTGGTCTCCCTCCCAAGGA
>JAWQFJ010020629.1:15000-32500 GCA_034096865.1 Theodoxus fluviatilis | reverse complement strand
TCCTCCTCCTCCTCTCCTCCTCCCTCCTCTCTCCTCCTCCGCCTCACCTCCTCCTCTCCTCCTCTCTCCTCCTCGCTCCTTCTTCCTCCTCCTCTCCTCCTCCCCTCCTCCTCCTCCTCCTCCTCCCTCCTCCTCCTCTCCTCCTCCTGCTCGTCTTCCTTCCTCCTTCTCCTCCTCCTCACTCCTCTTCCCTCCTCCTTTTCCTCCTCCTCCTGTTCCTCCTCCTCTCCTCTTCATGCTCCTCTTCCTCCTCCTTCTCCTCCTCCTCTCTCCTCTTCCCTCCTCCTCTTCCTCCTCCTCCTCCTCCTCCTCCTCCTCTCTCCTTCTCTCCTCCTCCTCCTCCTCCTCCTCCTCCTCCTCCTCCGCCTCCTCCTCGTGCTCCTCCTCGTGCTTCTCCTTCTCCTTCTCCTCGTGCTCCTCCTCCTCCTCGTGCTCCTCCTCCTCCTCGTGCTCCTCCTCCTCGTCCTCCTCGTCCCCCTCTCTCGTCCTCCTCCTCCTCCTCCTCCTCCTCCTCCTCCTCCTCCTCTTCGTCGTCGTCGTCCTTCTCCTCTTCTTCCTCGTCCTTCTCCTCTTCATCCTCCTCCAACTCCTCCTCCACCTCCTCATCCTCCACCTTCTCATCCTCGTGCTCCTCGTGCTCCTCGTGCTCCTCGTGCTCCTCGTGCTCCTCGTGCTCCTCGTGCTCCTCCTCCTCCTCCTCCTCCTCCTCCTCCTCCTCCTCCTCCTCCTCCTCCTCCTCCTCCTCCTCCTCCTCCTCCTCCTCCTCCTCCTCCTCCTCCTCCTCCTTCTTCTTCTCCTCCTTCTTCTTCTCCTCCTTCTCTTCCTCTTCCTCCTCCGACTCCGCCTCCTCCGCCTCCTCCTCCTCCTCCTCCTCTTCCTCCTCCTCTTCCTCCTCCTCCTCCTCCTCCTTCCCTCCTCCTCCTCCTTCTCCTCCTCCTTCTCTCCTCCTCCTCCTCCTCCTCCTCCCTCCTCCTCCTCCTCGTGCACCCTCCTACCCCTCCTCGTTTCCTTCTCCTTTCTCCTCCTCCTCTCCTCCTCCTCTCCTCCTCCTCCTCTCCTCCTCCTCCTCCTCCTCCTCCTTCCTCCTCCTCCTCCTCCTCCTCCCTCCTTCCTCCTTCTCCTCCTCTCATAATCGTCTCCTCATCATCATCATCATCATCATCTCATCCTTCTCCTCCTCCTCCTCCTCCTCCTCCTCCTCCTCCTCCTCTCCTCGTCCTCCTCCTCCTCCTCCTCCTCCTCCTCCTTCCTCCTCCTCTCCTCTTCCTCCTCCTCCTCCTCCTTCTCCCCCTCTCCTCCCTCTCCTTCTCCTCTCCCTCCTCCTCCTCCCCCTCCCCCTCCTGCTCCCCTTCTTTTGCTCCCCCTCCTTCTCCTCCCCCTCCTCCTCCTCCTCCCCCGCCTCCTCCTCCCCTCCTTCTCCTCCTCCTCCTCCTCCTCCCCCTCCTCCTCTTCGTCCTCCTCCTTCCCCTTCCACTTCTCCTGCTTCTCGAGGACTTTGTACTTTTCTTCCTCCTCCTACTGCTCCTTGTATTGCTTCTTCCGCCCCCGCTCGGCCTGTTCCTGCACCTCCCGATTCTGTTTTTTTTCCCCTTCCTATTAATGCCATTCTTTAGCCCAAAGCCTATTATCTCAATTTAATTCAAATCATCGATTGCCATTTGGGAAATTGCTATTGGTTGCTGTCACCGTCGAGAAGACAAATGACAGCTTCATTCGCACAGCCCATACAAATGCATTGTATCTACATTGTGCGCAGTTGCGAAAACATCGCCATCACAATAGAACGCTGCAATCAAATTAGTCCTCGTCTATAGACTCTGATTGTTCGAACGTAAGAATTGAAGCTAACGACTCAGCCATGATTATGAACTTTGAATCTCCGTGAGCCAGTTAAGTTTGATTGTGTTATGCATGAAATTAGAGTTGAGGTTTTTCATGATTTTCACAAAAGCTGTCACGTCACTTTCAAAGTTTGGAGATGAAAACTTCCACGAACACAATTTATGCCTGTAAGTGTCGTATGTGACTGCGTGTTACTAGTGAAGTATTAAAAAAAACACAGGACAATAGTGCTACAGGAGTGTTTCTAAGTACACGAATGAAATGTTTAATCTAACATTTTGTACGAGTAGATCGCATGTACATGAATTGTGCAAGCGTATTTTCAGTATTTCATCTTGTGCACGCGTAGGGTCAGGGGCGAGAGGGTCAGTTTGCACATACATATATTCACACACACTCGGACTCGTGCACACGCATATATTCACACGCATACACACAGAATAATGTAAACACTAAGACACGTTTGCATGCATGACAACGCACGCACGCACGCGCGCGCGTGCACACACACACACACACACACTCACAAATGTCTAAACGTGCACACAAAGTAACGGCGTCGCGCTCGCACACTCACGCGCGCGGGCGCGCGTGCACACACACAGAGAGAGAGAGAGAGAGAGAGAGAGAGAGAGAGAGAGAGAGAGAGAGACAGACAGACACAGAGAGAGAGAGACAGAGAGAGAGACAGAGACGGACGGACGGACGGACGAACGGACGGACGGACGAACGGACGGACGAACGGACGGACGGACAGACAGACAGACAGAGAGGGAGAGAGAGAGAGAGGGAGACGGAGAGAGAGAGAGAGAGAGAGAGAGAGAGAGAGAGAGAGAGAGAGAGAGAGAGACAGACAGACAGACAGACAGACAGACAGACAGGCAGGCAGGCAGGCAGACAGACAGACAGATAGACAGACAGACAGACAGAAAGAGAGAGAGAGAGAGAGAGAGAGAGAGAGAGAGAGAGAGAGAGAGAGAGAGAGAGAGAGAGACGAGAGAGAGGGGGAGAGGGAGAGACAGGCAGAGTCATAGACAGGCAGAGTCATAGATAGGCAGACACAAAGAGAGAGAGAAAGAGAGAGAGAGAGAGAGAGAGAGAGAGAGAGAGAGAGTGAGAGACAGACAGATACAGAGAGAGACAGATACAGAGAAAGAGACAGAAAGACAGGGACAGAGAGAAAGAGAGAGAGAGACCGAGACAGAGACAGACAGACAGACAGACATACAGACAGACAGACAGACAGACAGACAGACAGACAGACAGACAGACAGACAGACAGACAGACAGGCAGGCAGACAGGCAGACAGACATACAGACAGACAGACAGACAGACAGACGAGAAAGAGAGAGAGAGAGAGAGAGAGAGAGAGAGAGAGAGAACGGACGGACGAACGGACGGACGGACAGACAGACAGACAGAGAGGGAGAGAGAGAGAGAGAGGGAGACGGAGAGAGAGAGAGAGAGAGAGAGAGAGACAGACAGACAGACAGACAGACAGGCAGGCAGACAGGCAGACAGACAGACAGATAGACAGACAGACAGACGAGAAAGAGAGAGAGAGAGAGAGAGAGAGAGAGAGAGAGAGAGAGAGAGAGAGAGAGAGACGAGAGAGAGGGGGAGAGGGAGAGACAGGCAGAGTCATAGACAGGCAGAGTCATAGATAGGCAGACACAAAGAGAGAGAGAAAGAGAGAGAGAGAGAGAGAGAGAGAGTGAGAGACAGACAGATACAGAGAGAGACAGATACAGAGAAAGAGACAGAAAGACAGGGACAGAGAGAAAGAGAGAGAGAGAAAGAGAGAGAGAGACCGAGACAGAGACAGACAGACAGACAGACATACAGACAGACAGACAGACAGACAGACAGACAGACAGACAGACAGACAGGCAGACAGGCTGGCAGGCAGACAGGCAGGCAGGCAGGCAGGCAGACAGGCCGGCAGACAGGCAGGCAAGCAGGCAGGCAGGCAGGCAGGCAAGCAGAGACAGAGAGAGACTCGAACAAATGAAAACTGCATTTCCGTTTCGATTTTCTGTGGCTTGATCGGTGACTAGTCTTTCATAACATACGCCTAATTCTCCAGGTGAGTTGCTCTTTGCGATTCTGACATTTTTCCAGATATTTTGCATTCAAGTAGCATTGCACATTTATTTGTGAAAATTCTTTTGACATTTTAGCTATGGATTCTTTCAGGTATACCGTTGTTCAAGTGCGTGTCAGAATGGACTCATTAACTTACTCAGCGGTAAAAAAGAAAAGCCCCGATCTCTGTTTGCTACATTTTGTGGACCACTTCTATAATGACCAAAAATTCCTCAAACGAGCTCATTGCATAATACGCTCGTAGAATGGTGTTTGCTCTTGGAAGTCTTCTTTGCCTTCGAAAGGGGAGTGTTATTTACCCTGGGACAGAATATTCCTTTGACTGCCCTTCAAAGTTGGGAGTGTTACTCTCACAGAAAAACACTCCCAGGAATATAACGGGTACCTGTGATGGCTGAGCTGGAAAATTGTCACAACTATTTTGCGCGTTCATCCTCAGTCTGGTCACATGTTCCCGAGGGAGATGAGACGTTCATCCACAGTCTGGTCACATGTTCCCGAGGGAGATGAGACGTTCATCCACAGTCTGGTCACATGTTCCCGAGGGAGATGAGACGTTCATCCTCAGTCTGGTCACATGTTCCCGAGGGAGATGAGACGTGCTGGAGTGATGAGAGGAGCAGCCCGTTGAGCAGGGGGCGAAAATGGGCTGTTTAAGTACCCATTAAATGGTGGCAAGTCGCAATATAAAAAGAGCACCGTCACGTCTGTTGCTGCTGTCGTTGTTGCTGTAGTTGTTGTGTTTACCTCAAAATATTATTTTTTAATCCCCTACACTGGGCGCAGAATTTACGACTCAAAGAAACACCAGTATAGATTGTGTTCTACTTCTTTGCCCACTATGGAATCATTTCATGTATAGATCTACAAGAGCAATGTTTGATGAAGCTCATCTAAGTGACCATTTACCCTCAAATGTCGAAAACTGGAATGGACTCTTCGCTGGACCTGTAACGCTCTTCAGCGACGCCTCAGTAATGTATAGATGGAAAACATCTCGAATCCATTTCCATGAACACGCATGCATTTCTTTGCAAAGTTGCAAGAAAGTTTTGGAAGCGCGCTGCGAATTAATCTGTATTAAGCGTGTACCTTAACCACTTTTATCTGTTTATTGATTTCCTGTAACTGCCCTTGCATCCACGCGGCACCTGTTTTCACACTAAGTGATGGACGGCAGAACTTTCTTTCCTTGAGGGATTCACTCTTATACCAGTTTCATTTGCAAACGCAGTTGTAACAAAATCTCACCACAGATCATTTGTTGCAGCGTGCAGCGTTGGGCAGCAAAACAGACTGCTGGCATGGCAACCGCATCGATCAAGAGAGAGCGTATTGTTTATCTACATCTCCAGGGACGACGACCTCGGAGTGATAGATCTGTTGGACGATCAGACACACAATCTTCTGTGAACATTCGTAGCTCTTTGATCAGTTCTGTCTTTAATCGTAGGATTGTGTTCCTGATTAATGTAAGGGAAGCTTTCTAGCGTTGTCGCCCTTTTCCTGAATGACGTGGCATGCTCCCTCGGCACGGGGTTAGGGGAATACCTGCTGAAAGTAGCATGTCATTGCGAGTGGTTAGTCACCGCAATCTCGTGATGGCCATTCAGACCGCATGCGGAAGAACAGACGCTTGGGTTCCAATCAGAAGATCCATGCAGAACTCCGGCAGTCTCCGTGGCGTGCTTGGGAGAAATTACTTCAGCACCTTTTCACAGCTCTGTTTCGCTTGGCGTGGTGGTTGAACCGCGAAAAGTCTTCCAACAAAAGGGTGGCGAGTCTCCGTCTAGCGTGCGCAGGGCACTCTTCCTGGCTGGTCGTCTAGCCAGAACAGCGATTCTACATCCTTTTCCGTTGCCAAATGGTTGTGTGTCGTGTGTGGACTCATGAGGCCCTGGACGTCGCTGCAGATCTTCTTAAACCGTTTGAAACCCGTGTGATCAATGGGTGATTAGTGGCGCAAACGCAGCTGTCGGCATTTTTACCCGTCTGGTATTGTGTCATTCAACGCGACATTTCTTTTAAGGTCACTCGATGGGGATTTTATCAACATTAGGTGGGCGCCATTTGATTACAAGGTAAAAAAAGGTGGGAAAGGAGTGGCAGTATAATTTGTCTAGATATATTGGCTGCAAAATGAACGTTTGCACACTTATACAGTTATGAACGTTTGCGGCAGAGTTTCTCTCTCTCCTCCCCCCCATCTCTCTCTCTATCTCTCTCTATCTCTCTCTCTATCTCTCTCTCTCTCTCTCTCTCTCTCTCTCTCTCTGTCTGACTTGATTGTAAGAGCACGTATTGATAAACCAAGACAGTAGACTTTCCTAAAAAATTGTTTCTTCTCTTTCTTTTTTCTATTTCTTTCTTTCTTTCTTTTGCTTTCTTGTTGACTTCTTTCTTACAAAATTACAACACATGCTGTATGTGTCTTGGCAATGATATTGACGTTTTGTTCCTCCGTGAAGGTGCATAGTTCTTTGTTCTTGCGTTGATATGTTTCATGTGTGAATTTGAGACGTTCGAGACAAAATATGCAGTCAAAATATTTTTCTCGTGATTAAGACTTGTTTAAACTTCTTTTCTTATGCTGCCTTCAGTATTGATTTTCTTCAACGATCTATACGTCTTTAGCCTTCCCTCTGTGTTCCTCTCTTTCCCTCTTTTCATTGTATCTGGAAATAAATGTGGTATCCCTGCTTTTGCCACAAATCTTAACAAAAACAGCAAACAAACTGCAACGGACAAATCTTCGCTGAACCGTGTAAGGGCGCACCCCAAAAACAATATCTGGAATTCCCACGCGAATGTCTTTTTCCCCTCTCTAGAGGAAGGAGAGGGTGAAATAATTTGGTCGAGGGGTGTGGGGGGTGAGAGGGGGTAGGGATGATGTTTGGAGAATCAGAGAAGCTGAACGTTGCTGGTAATGGTAGAGACTGAGGAGAGAAGCCAAGACGCAGATATCGATCGGTCACTACTGGATAGGTTTACCGAGTACCCTCCTTGTCACTCTGCCAGTCCCTGACCCCTAAATTGTAGTGTGTCGGGAACTCCCCTGGGGTAAACGTTGATTGCCTCCCCTCCTTTGTTCTCATCAGAAGCCCAGCCAGATTAGTGGGGAGTGACAGGGGTAACAACAGCCTCGGGGTGAGCAAGGGAGACAATTCGAGCAGGCCAGAGGGCGCTGGACTAGCTGTCCTTGGGTCAAGAGGCCGCCTGAAGGTGACAATCAAGCCTGAACCAAGAGCGGTGGTTACCCCAAGGGGAGCAGAAGTCGTGTGTACACAACAAAATGTTTTTACTCGCTCCAGTGGCTGGATTAAAGTACTCTTTCCCTGCTCTGCAGCAGTGGCTCCTCAGTTGTGCAAATTTCTTTTATTCGTTCCTCGTCCGGATGCTCCAGGATTTTCCCCCTCCGTCCGAACAAAGAGGGGAGTTTTTCGTGACGTGGTGAAAGGAGACTACATTCTCCACGATCTGATGACAGAAGAAACCTACACCATTTTCAAGCTTTGCTTTTCCTCGCTCGCCGCTGAGTAATCATAATAGCTTTCAACGCCTCACTTCCACAAGTAATGACGAGTTCCTCTTGGCCAGAAGGGGTAGGCGCCTGCGCCTTTGATACACGTACATGCTGGTTTGCGATATGGGCTGATTCGATGTTTTCCAATGGAATGTGGACCAGGCCTGCGGTGAAGTTTAATCAGCAGACAATATGCGACAGTTCCAGCCTTGATCTACGACTCGATCATCTCAGAATAAATCCTTACACCCCCGCATACACCGTGATACCGTTGTAAGTGCGGTTTTTGAAATGAGACATGGCAAGAAATTCCGTTGGCGATCTTAAGAGCTTGTTATCGGCGCTTCAAACCCTACGAGACAAGAACATTGTACATATAATTGAAAACTGTTGCAAACGTTTACTAGTTATAGTACGAAAGGTCTAAACGGTTTTCTCAAGAGCACTTAAAAGGAACATTTTCGACCAATTAATCGCGGCCTTATCAACGCGTCATGATTTGATTATTTCAAGAACGCTTGCAGCAGACAGGGCATTAGAGCGACAACGATTCACCGTTGTAAATACCTCTCTCACAGAGCGTTTTGCTAATCGCGTTCTAAGATCTTCTCTGCCTCTAGCAGGGCTTGAAATCGGAGGGGAAAACACTAAAAGCAAAAGGAAAGTGACCTCGTCTGGATCAGTGGTCCCTCTCTGGATTGCTGTGGGAAGGAAATGACAGCTTCCGTCGTCATGGCAACCACAGAATATGTTTGATGGATTCGCTTCCAGTCTGAGCTGATTTCCCGCCAGATCCTCGGTGTCATCTTCGCACGCAAAGGCTTCGTGATCAAAACGGCGGCGGAGGCTGAGTGAGCAGGGAGAGCCCAGTCGGAGCCCAGATGTGTTTGGGCCTGAAGAATCTCTTTTCCAAATGGCTTCCATCGAGGTCTCATTGAAGAATGAACCAGCCTTTCAAACGAAGAGACGAGCCCGCCAGGATGAAATGGCGAGTAGTCTCTGGTTTCGAAGGAGACGAGTCGGCAGCACGCGCGTTGGACACTGAGTGAGCAAATTGCTCCTCCTTTGCGAGGGCGTAGGGAGGGAGGAGGCAGGAACTTCGGGGTCTCCAAGTCTGCAGCTCCACAGTTTCCGGCGTAATAGAAAAGTCCAAGGCCAAGATAAACCATTAACTGGGCTCTCTGACATATTTTTCATTCGCAGAAAACTTTTTTCCTTATGACTCATAGTGAATAGTCTGCATCTACTTGTGTCATCCAGATTGAACGAGACTTGACCCACATACTAAGATTTGAACATTCTGTAGAGTGTTTCCCGGAATTAATGTTGTTCAAAATTGACATAAAAATTTCGTGATGTCAAGACCTTTCTGAGGAGCTACTTTTAAAAAACTGCATACATTTAACATACTTTAATACAAATGTGTGCCGTGTATTAGAAGGAAACCGCACAGACTCGCAGAAAAAAAAACCTGTGGAAGGTATGGGTGGTGAGGAGAGGGGGGGGGGAATTGTATGAAGGTCAGTGAATGCAAGTGCGCCTTTTAAAAACTGAAACAAAGACCATTTGACTGTCACGGTGCCGTCTCATGACTAAAAGCACTCCTCTGGATGCTAATTTGATGAAAGACGGAACTGTTCATAGAACGAATACGCGATATTTCCTTCTATATCTTTATGACACTCCCTGACTTAAATTAAATTAAGTACGATAAACTGAGAGCAAAGTACACAATATGGAAAATACACGAGAAAATATCTAGACAATAACTACATATTCTTTGAATCAATAAGTAATTTGCATGATCTGGCCCTGTTTTCTGTGGCACCTTCATTTTTGCAGCGATGTTTGCTCTGGTGTCTGCCATAACTGCCCCAACGGAGTATTGCCTCCGATAACATCTTCGCGTGTGCCTCAGCAATCATCTGGGACATGCATCGATGAGTTCTTGGAAATAATCGCATTCGGAAGTCATCTTTTCAGCTTGCCACTTGCTTCGAGGAAGGTTGAAACTCTTCTTGTTGTGCAACATTTTTAAAAGGGGCTTACTTCCTAATATGACCATGGCGTCCCGCCGGTGGGAAATTGTAGCAGGTCCAAGATGAACGAAAAGGAGGACAGGACATGCGGCAAGTTGATCAGAGGCACATCCTGGAGGGTCGCCTAGGCAAGGCGGAAAACCATAGGTGTGCGGGGAAATGACTGCTTGGGGACGTCAGGGCCTCCCATTATGTCTTTTTTGGGCGGAAGGATCGGGCAAAAACCACCAGTAATTATGGTGGGTGCGATGGGACAAATTGGTGTGAGACGCCGATAGCCAGCCCTGGCATAGGTCATTATAGCAAAAACGCCATCCTGCACGTTTGCCAAAATGCCACGGCTTTGTTGAGGTCATAAGGAAAAGCACGAGGAAAAAAAGAGCAGAAGAAAAAAGATGGTGCAGATTTTTCACACAGCACGCATTTACCTTCAGATTTAAGCATTCAACATATCTATTTTGATACATACTTTATGAATGACGCTTCGTCTGGGGAAAGCCAGAAAGACTTAAGTAGAAATTTACTCATTCGAAACAAAAATTAATGGGGTTTTGTTCGTGCAGGAATGATAGTTATGAAAAATTAATGGGTGTTTATGTAAGTCTTGATTTTCCACAGCGATATAATATCTGGTCATCTTGCTCTCCTTTCTGCATTGAGCACGACCCGAATTCCGCACCAAACCTTTGGGGGCGTGAACACGCTGATCAGTTGATTCGCTCAAAAAGGCGAGTAACTTTTGCTAAAATAATGTTTCCTTAGTAGGTTTGAGATTTGATAGAATGTAAGAAAAATGATCGCGTCAACGCAATACGTGTATTATTGACAATCGGAATAATTTGAAAAATTCCCGTCTCTCTTTCTCTCTCTCTCTCTCTCTCTCTCTCTCTCTCTCTCTCTCTCTCTCTCTCTCTCTCTCTCTCTCTCTCTCTCTCTCTCTCTCCCCCCCCCCCTGTATGTGTTTTTCTCTCTCTCTCTCTCTCTGTGTGTGTGTGTGTGTGTGTGTGTGTGAGAGAGAGAGTGTGTGTTTGTGTGTGTTTGTGTGTGTGTTTGTGTGCTTACGTGCATATGCGTGTTTGTGTTTGTGCGTGTGTTTGTGTTTGTGCGTGTGTTTGCGTTTGTGCGTGTTTGTATGTGTTTGTGTGCGCGCATGTGTGTGTGCATGTTTATGTGTGTGTGTGTGCGCGCACGTGCATGTGTGCGAGTGTTTGTATGTGTTTTTATACGTATGTGTGCATGTGTGTGTGTGTGTGCATGTGTGTGTGTGTGTGTGTGTGTGTGTGCTTGTGCTTGAGTGTGCGTGTGTATGTGTGTAATTTTGTGAGTTTGAGCTATTGAATGGGTGAAAGACACCCCAAAATGGAAACAGTCAATGGAGAATGAATTGGTAGACGTGATCACTTGCAATATGATCGGCATGGACCAAGTGAGGCATGTTCTAATGACGTACCACCCGTAGGGTGGGGTTAAGGATAGACCCCCCGCGACCCCCCATGCGGTCTGTAAGAGGCGAATACCTGGGAAAATGTTGTTCTGACTAACTTCATTGATTTATTGTGATTAATGGCGTTACATAGCGCACAAAGGCTAATAGGCCGTAAAACTCCGTCCATCCATCGATTCTTCTCGTGACGGAAAACGACACCAAAGCAGCAAAACTGCGGACGCAGTGTTTGTTCGTCAACTTTTACCGAGAGTGAATTTGTGCATTTACGCAGTCTGAGATTGCTCAGGCGAACGTGGGGTGAGTGAGTCATTCGCCTCCGGTGGATCGCCGTAACTTTGCAGATTCCGTCACGACGGCGCGTGTGGCGCCATGGTCGGGAGAGATGACCTCTATAGTGATGCCCGTGCCCAAAAAATCGCTTTGATAGATTGAAGACATAGAACAATGCATTTTTGCGGGGTGGGGGGGTGGGGGGGGATTTTATTTCCTTACATCAGTCTTTATTGGTTATCTTTTTTCTGTTCATCCAGGAAAACCATTCGTCATGTTCACAAAATTTCCAGGTTTCCTCTCGCCGAATACGACTCCATGCTTGCTTGATTTTGATGAACAAACAATCTCTGAACATCCATCTTTCCAGAATGCTCTCTCTCTCTCTCTCTCTCTCTCTCTCTCTCTCTCTCTCTCTCTCCACGATCATTCCGAGCAGCTGCGAGAGACGGAAGAATCCTATGATCCCCCCCCCCCCCCCCCCCCATTTGATTTGGGGCCAAACTCTCTTTCGAAACACGAAATATCAAATTGTTCGCCAAACGTAGTGAGGCAGTCACACCACTTACTTTTACTGCTGCAGTGTTTATAACAGTACTATTCTTTGAATGAAGTCCTTGAAGTTGTCCAAGTCAGTTAGCTACACAATAGTGCGTGTTTGGTGCAAATATGCCTTGAAAATGGTCCAGATTCTGTGTGACTGATATCACGCAAAATTCCACGAGTATCTGAAGAACAAAGCAACATTTTTGAACGTATGTGGGGTGACATACTGGGCTTTTGCACATAAAAGCAGCTCGCCTCACGTGAAAATGACTACATGCACACGTAGATTCACTTTTGTGGCAGAAGAGACTTCTCAGTCTGACCGAACAAAACTTGTGTCTTCTGATAAAACACATGTGGTATACGGCGGGAGCCGCATGAAGTCCCCCCTCGTAATAACAGCTCTTGGCAAAGGGAAAACAAGTCATGGATGTAACGAAATCCCTGCAGCCCTTCCCCAAGTAAGATAGATCATCTCACAAAGGAGTAAACCCCAGCTCGCAACGCAAGTCTACCATAGCAATGCGCGGGACGAGAGCCAATACCACACCGAAAGAGCTTATGTTAGTTCACTTTCTCTTGTTAAGAAAGATGTTACAGAGTCGACCCTCGTTCAAATGACTTCTTTTGCTCCAGTTACTCTCGCGATTTCCACGCACAGCAAGAAAGTTGGAAAAGACTTTGACCTCAAAAAGTACATGTTTGAGGGGTAAAATGGGTCTACATGAATGATGGGTTCTTTGGTATTCCATTGTGAGAGAACATTTTATATTTATCAACGTCCACATTTCTATTATGTCAGAAAAGAAAATTACAGAGTACTGGGAAAGATTACGTAGATTCGGAAACGCGAGGAGGCCCAGATATCTTCTCGACGTCACAATGACGCTGTGTTCCATCCTCTCTCTATCCCCCAAATCAGAATATTCCAAATAAGGCAACATGGGCCATTTTTCTACTGCCTTTCTGTCCCAGCGACTGGGCAAATCTAGGTAAAGGAGCGTCATTAGGGTGTGGGGATTACCGTTGTAACACTCCCTTGGCCAAGCACATTCACATCAGCTATCTCCGAGTCTGATTCACACGATCACCCCTGATGCTGCAGTGATTATCCTGACCGTGATGAGAAGCAGAAGGCGGCAGCATGGGGAGGCCAAGGAACATGGCCCAAAGACCCTGCTGAACTCCAAGCCCCCAGCTGCAGGGACCGTGTGACTTTGAGGCGAGTAGCTGAGCTGGCGAGAAAGCTTGCGCCATTAACGTTCGGAATAATGCCTGCATATCGCTCTCGCCATCGGCAGACTTCTTGTTTGGCAGCAAGCCCAATGGCTGTTCCACCCTGTTCGGACTTGCATGAGTCCGTAGTAGATGTGCCACGTAGACGAAAGTGCTCTCGTTGTCTTTCCGGTGAGGGCTTGGAAGTTCCCTCTTGGGTCTAAATGGACAACAGGTCTTAGAAAATAAAGCATAGGTGATCCGAGCAGTCTGAATCGTGCCATCTGGAAATGCGGCTCATGACTTCGTCGAATCTTGGGAGTCGCGCTAAACCACTCACGTAGTGTGAAATAAAAAAAGTCCAGATAAAACTGCACTCACAAAGATGTAGCTGTAGCTTATCACAATCGATTGAGGTACAATTATAACACGAATTCATCCGTGATACATCGTCTTCAGTCTTTCTTGCTAATGGATCTGTCGAACGAAATGCAATGAAATGTAACTCACGTTACTTTTTTCACAAAGTGGAATTTGTTCAGCAAAGGTGTGTAAATGAGATCTGTACACGCATTCAAAACTTGTCACAAGTAAAAATCAAATGCTAGAAAACCCTGGCTATGTTTACGATAGCAAAAGGCAGTAAGGCTGAGATTGTCGCGTGCCGTTACTTATGGAAAGCACACACAGCAAAACGGGCAGGAACGAGATGTATTCACAAACTAGAGGAGGAAAAAGAAGAAGACGAAATATAAAATGACTAAGACAAAGTAGAAAAAGACTACGATGACGACGACGACTACGCTGACGACGACTACGCTGACGACGACGACGACGAAGAAGAAGAAGAAGACGGAGGAGGAGGAGGAGGAGGAGGAGGAGGAGGAGGAGGAGGAGGAGGAGGAGGAGGAGGAGGAGGAGGAGGAGGAGGAGGAGGAGGAGGAGGAGGAGGAGGAGGAGGAGGAGGAGGAGGAGGAGCAGGAGCAGGAGGAGCAGGAGGGGAAGGGGAAGGAGTTCTAAGGAGAAGAAAAGAGCAAACACCTGGCAATGCGTCTGTCCCTTCGTGTAAGCAGAGATGAGAAACTCATTTACTTTTGATGAGCTCTAAATATGACTGGGCGCCCGCCTTCCTTCATTATGCAGGAAGGCTGATGAGGCAGAGGGGAAAACTGCGTTTAGAAAGCACATGAGGTGGACTAATCAACCAGTCCTGCAATCAGACTGCAGCGCCTCACCCGGTTCATTCCTAGCGGCTGACCACGTACCTTTCACCTGCCTGCGCTTGTGAGGGAGGTACCTGACTGGAAATACCTAGTGACAGTATGACACAATGAATGCTTTTAGTCTGCACCAATAGCAATAATACCAGGTGATAATATGACACTGAATCTTTTCAGACCATGCAGATAACTTAGCATGCCACGTAGTACTAGCAAATTTCAGGCTTCACCGATGATATGAAATATAACATTGTGACATGACAGTGAGTGCATCCAAACTGTGCCAATGCCAATAACATAGAATACTCTGTGGTAATATGACCTTGGAATAAATCATAAATTTCCTATAGCCATGGGAAGTTTCTGTTATTTGGAATGCAATGGTGTACATATCGCACACGCATGTACACCTGTTTTACCATGTTGATGGCACCCTGATACAAGTAAGTGATACTGCAGCCAGGCCACATAAAGGTAGTAATTAAAACATGAGTTGGACGTGTGCTAGAGAGACAAAACTTTACGTCGTAGAGAGCCTCGTAGAGTTGTGCGAGTCACTGTCAATGCAAGTCATAGCTTGTAAACATTATGGCTACTCTATTACCGTAGTGTTACGAATGTATGTACATGTATGTGCACATGTTTGTTGTAGGTATCGAATTACTCATCTCCCATCTCATACACTGTGAATTGCGTTTTGACATATGTGTTTATTTCAGAACCACAATTTTTACTCAGTTGGTGCAAACGTCCTTCAAGTGATGCGACCTGTCTCTTGGAGACTAGAGAACATCAGTGTTCGTGTGGAACAAAAGCTTTGATTGTTTTGATATAACATTGTAGATGCAGGACAAAGGAATTTATCTAGTACCTGCAGCTTAGTAGATGTCAGAATAAGTAACGGTACATTATTTTGAAGAAAAGGCAAACGCGCGCACAAGTTTTGCAGTAATTGCAAGATGCAAGTAAGTAATAATTGTTTTGGTCCTTTGCCATCAAAGTGGCTAAGCTATGTGACGACATCGTTACAACGAACTCGAATGTGTTACAGTGCAAGTGAAACAGGATTAAACCAAGACAGTCTAAATGCTTGACCAAGCAGATGGATGCACCACTATGATAAACTCTGGTCGCAGAACTCAGGTCTAGAGCCACTGCAGAATTCAAACACAGAATATGCGACGCTGGTATCTTCCCGAGATGTTAGAGCTGTGGTTAATGCACAAGTTCAAGCTGCCTACTTTTTGTACGAATTAAATGCAGAGCTTTTACTTATTATTCCTTCCATCAGTCGAGCAGCAGTGACGGCCCCTGCAAAGAGGATGTCAAGGCGTCGCCTGTCCATGGCAATACGGATGCAGAACCCAGCTACATTATTACGCAGTCCTGTCGAGTAGTACTAAAGGCCACTGCAAATAAACCAGAGTGACTACCAACCCAAGTAAGATGCGTATCGGGCAAATGCAGGCCTTGAACACGTGCAGACCACATGGTGACATACTGAAGAAGTAGTTAGTTGCAGAGAAAGCCATGTATAATCCTCTCACTTGCCAACAACGGGGGAGATCCCATAACATTTATTTAGTTCAGACAGGCTGCGGTGAAGGCCATGATAAGCTGATGGTGAAGAAGTAGTTGGTCCCGAGGGGTCACTGAATCCTCTAGTCCAATGCCAACGACAATGCAGACCCAAGAGCATATAAGTTCTTAAGGCTTTCTCACACGTGGCGAGTTTTGTTAAAAGAACAATACATTTGAGACCAGTAAAACTGCTAAATGAAAACTGATGGAAGATATTTTTTAAGCAGACGAGGGCATCTGCCGGACGCTGAACCTGGGACAATCGCATGGTAGTCCGCAATAATACCTCTAGGCCACGTGTATTTACACAAAACGGAGTGTGTTGATGGCTATCTTACCCACTTTACCTGTAACATTGTGCTCATAATGATTGTGGTATTGCTTTCGAATTACAACTCCCCAACCAACCATTTCGCACAACCAACCAGTTCCCCACAACCAACTAGTTCCCCACAACCAACCAGTCCCCACAACCAACCAGTTCCCCATAACCAACCAGTTCCCCACAACCAACCAGTTCCCCACAATCAAAATGAGAAAAATACACTATGGTGTAAATTCGCATCCTAGATCCGTTATCAACTCCCCTTTCCACCCAATTGTTCAACAGGAGTGGTGTTTGATTTTCTTTGAACTCGATCGAGTCAGCTGCACATCTTGTCACGATAACAGATCACATTTTCATTAAACTGCAGACATTAGAAAGACACAGTGATGTACAAGGGTGAAATAATTTCATATTTAGGTGTCAGGACATCCTACAACTGACAGATGAAGTAGCAGAAGCCACAGATGTTTCGAATCGAGCGAGGCTAGGCCGTCATTTTGACATCTGGTTTGACACATTTTTACCACTATGTCACAAGCAGGAATCCACCTGATTGCCTGTTCGTGGTCGTGTCCGACTGACATGACAAAATAGAACGCGTTCCTATTGGGTGGACACTCGACAGAACACTGCTCTTGGGACTTGTGAGCGCGATATTTCCCATGGAAACGGCATAGTTGTCAGAAAACTGCCACGTTTGAGCACGCCCAAATCTTTATTTGCGATTTGCAAGCTTGACATTTCCAATGGAAACAGCACAGTTGCCAGAAATGTGTCCACGTATGAGGAGGCCTTTACTTCAGACTGGTTGCAGTGAAGGCGATGGTAGAGTATCCTTGACCTGCCAAGAAAGTAGCATGCTCTCAGTAGATCAAGGTGCACTCATGTCCTTCGCCAACGACGACGAATGAATACCTGAGACTATATCATTACAAGATTCAGACTGGCTACAATGAAAGCCTTGATAAATCGTGTGTGACATGCCAAAGAAATATATAATTCCCTACTCCTGTATACCTTCAACGATTGCATAGACGCTGGAACATGTATCTACTTTGTTCAGACTTGCCACAAGGAAGGCAGTGACAGGGTGTACATGACACGCCAAGAGGCTGCTGGTTCCCTGGAGTTGAAGGCATACTCCCCTCCTTTGCTAACGATAATGAAGACCCTGGAATAGAACATGACATTTCTTAGTTCAGACTGGCTGTACTAAAGGCCAAGGTAGACTGGAGTCCAAGGTAAAGATAGGGGCCACGGCGGAAGAGAGACTGGATGACTGCTGGGGCCAGGGCAGCAGACGTGTCGTCATCGCTCACAGCGAGGGTCGCCCGCTCAGGCGTGGCCCAGTTTTAATTACAAGGGTATGGTCCACTGTACAA
>JAWQFJ010020629.1:0-12500 GCA_034096865.1 Theodoxus fluviatilis | reverse complement strand
AAGGACCAACTTGATCCGGAATTGAGGAACACTCCGCCAACGAGTGCCATGGACATATTTGATTGTTGTACTCGGAACATCGGCGTACACGTTGGAAGAGTTTAAGAATTATAGGTCTTTGGAACTCTATCGATTTTTCGTAGCAGGATTCGTGGGAGATGTCTGCTGATTCTCGCCGGGTGTTTGTCTCAAAAGGTCAGATCTATTCTGTAAATCTGCTTTTTCCATCCTCTTCGTCTAGCTTCGGTCACCCTTTGCACAATCGGACCTAGATTGGTTTTCTCTGATGGTATACAGTAGTAGGAGCGTTTGACTCCTCTTAATTTTTCTTTTTGTTGGTTGTTAAAACGATTTTTCACGCAGCAAGAAGTCGGCGTGGTTGCAAGTCTCCCGTAGCACAGCTTAGCAGACAGCGCTCGCCTCCTACCAACATGGCTGAAAGCACATGGCTTCTACAAATAACTCCGGAAGTGACGACAACGCGTCTCCGGCCTATATAAGGCTGATAGGCCGTTAAACACCATCCATCCATCCTGCAATGTATGAGTCTCAACGTGCGCGAAAAGACGAAACATCACGGGACTCACGCATTGACAGTGTGTCAGTGACGTGTCAGGCTGGTGAGTCTGCCAAGGGTGCTAGCACGCCAACCGATGTAGACTGTCAACGTACAGAGACTAAAGTGTAGGAGAATGAAGAAGCCCCGGGAGAGAGGAAGGCTGAAGAGTTTTCACTCCAAGACTTGGAATGGACGGATGGATGGTGTTTTACGGCCTATCAGCTTTAGAAGGCTATGTAAGGCCATTAAGTACGGAAATCACTAGAACAGTTTAGACCAAACGCAAATCAAGGCACGATATCCCTAGTCATTCGCCTCTTACGAAACGCGTAGGGAGACGCGGTGGGTCAATTCTTACCCCGAACCCACAGGGGAAGCAAGATTTGGAAAGAGTGTTTGCCAAAGCGACAAAAGAATTTCTGTTAACAATTTAGTGAAGAATTTCACGAGAAATGCCGGAAATCCTTTGACTTCAGTACGAAAGCACTGATAGCTGTATCCTAGAGTTCTGCTTTCATCAGCGTCAGCGAGGCAACATTACTTCATTTGACTGAAACGTGGGCACAGCCAAAAGATTTATCGCAACCACCAACAACAAATGTGAAAAAGCCGGTAGGATTTCAGCCTGCTGCATCCACGATGGTGGAAAGTGAAGTGCGCGGAAAGGACACATTTGCTCGTTGAGGCAGACTTAACCAGCCACCAGACAAGTCTCCCCTCCGAAGATTCCTCAGATTATCACGAAGGTAGATACGCACTACTTCGTCTGTTCTCAGTTTTTCTGAGCATTCCATGTGCTGAAATGACTGTTGCTGTCCCTATAATGCAAGCCACTCCTTAGCAAGACTTTGTCATAGTCTTGATGCGGTGAGAATCACTTTATCTCGCCGCGGTTTTTTGGTAGTTCTCGTTGTAACCTTGTTTCGATACAGGTCTTCGGCCTAACCGAATAAAGGATTTGTCTCTCTCTCTCTCTCTCTCTCTCTCTCTCTCTCTCTCTCTCTCTCTCTCTCTCTCTCTCTCTCTCTTCCCCTCCCCTTCTCTCTCTCTATCTCTCTTACTCCGTCTGTCCGTGTGTGTGTGTGTGTGTGTATGTGTGTTTATGTGTGTGTGTGTATGTGTGTGTGTGTGTGTGTGTATGTGTGTGTGTGTGTGTGCCTGTGTGTGTGTGTGTGCCTCTGTGTGTGTGTGTGCCTTTCTCTCCATTTCTTCCCCTCTTCGTCATCCCGCATCCCACTCCACCCCGCTCCCACCTGAGTCCAGTCACTACTTTTGCCGTGCGAGGGAGTCTGAAGAAGTCTACGTCACTTTGCGGAAAGGATCAGAAGCTCGCAGACTTCACTGCCGATTCCACGCCTCCCTGAGAGCAGCGGACCCGCTGTGACGTGACGTGGTGGCAGGCTGCGGCAGCGAAGTCGACGTGCTCGGTTTCTGTGCCGGTACCGTGGCATCCTGCTTTATTGCTGTAAACATTTGCACTTAGCTTAGTATCGGCAATGCAGAAACGATGAGAGAGAGACAGAGAGAGAGAGAGAGAGAGAGAGAGAGAGAGAGACAGAGAGAGAGAGAGAGAGACAGAGAGAGAGAGACAGAGAGAGAGAGAGCGAGAGAGAGAGAGATACAGACAGACAGACATGACACAGAGTGACAGACAGACGGACAGACATGACTCAGAGTGACAGAGACGGAGACAGAGAGACGGAGACAGAGATAAAGAAAGAAAAGACAGAGACACAGTGAGAGTCAGAGAGAGAGAGAGACATACAGAGAGACAGAGAGACACGCAAACACAGAGAGAGAGAGAGAGAGACAGACAGACAGACAGACAGAGAGAGAAAGAAAAGAGAGAGAAAGAGAAGAAAGAGACATAGACACACACTCATACATACACACAAACACAGACACAGAGAGAGAGAGAGAGAGAGAGAGAGAGAGAGAGAGAGAGAGAGAGAGAGAGAGGAGGGAGAGAGAGAGAGAGAGAGAGAGAGAGAGAGAGAGAGGGAGAGAGAGAGAGAGAGAGAGAGAGAGAGAGGGGGGGGGGGAGAAAGAGATACAGAGACGAAGGAAGGAGGAGAGACAGAGACTAAGAGACAGACGCACCTGCAAATGGATACTACAGACAGATTAACTTACAGGCGGATGGATGTTGAATGCGTGAGTTCCTGTAAATGCATGCATTTCTGTAGTTCGGTGTGGATGTGAGGATACATACTTTGCTTGTGTGCGTCCCTCGAGCGTGTTTCCCCTGTGGATTTGGGGTAACAATAGATCAACCACATCTCCCTTCGACATTCTTAAGAGGCGAAAATTTGAAGATTTCGAGACGACTTGCTCTTATTCCTATCAGTTCTAGGAATTTTGTAGTCAGTGGCCTTGCACAATCTACAGAGGCTGACAGACTTGACACTCTATTCATCATTAATCACCTTTAAGCGCGTGGTGCATACGAATCACGTCAGTCCTTTAAACCTAGGAAGTTTTACTCAAACTCTGCTAGGCTATGTCGAAAGCAGCGAACACAAACCCAAATATTTAACGAGGTGCTCGGCGATGAACTTTCTTCACAGACACATGCCTGAAGTCGTGTGAAAAAATAGCTTTAATGAATAAGCCGTGAAAGCTTCCTTCGAGATAATAGGCAGACGAAAACAACTCGAACATTTGGCGAAGCTCATTCAAACAAACTGGTTGCCCTGGACACTGCTAACCTAGGGCAGTTGGAGTATTCGCTGAGCTCGTTTTTCATTTTCAGACAACTTTGTTGTGATGAAAGCGTTGCAAAATGCTAGCCTTTAACCAAAGATGATAGGTTACCTATAATCTTTGCTTTAACTAAGAGCTTTGACTGGGGGAAAACCACGCTACTTTCATGTTGCCCGAAAAACTCATTTGCAGGCCATCCCCAGGTAATAGCTGCCATCACCTCGAAGAGCACCTTCTCGTAAAGTGTCAGTGCCTTTAGCAAAGGAATAACTTACAACTCATCCAATGACTGGTACACTTTTTAAAACATCGAAACCTTTCAACGTCGCCAAGCTTGCGTCTGAAGCATCCTAACGATAGGCATGCGCAGTCGACGTTAACGAGCGCGTACAATCAACATCAAGACGAGACCCCACGGGTGGTCTCTTCGCGCCATTCCTTGCCCCAAGCACGCCCTGTCAACGCAGTTAAGATCCTCGTCCTTGGAGAGAGAGGGTAGTCTGGCGTGGCGTTGGGATGCGGCCAGTGTGCATCAGCTCCAGGATTTGTTTGGCAGTTCATCAGCTCGTCCTGATCCGCTCTGCAGATTGCCCATAATGGCCGCTCCCAGCGAGACATCACTGCAGGAATACGGGTTGCCTCAAAGGAGCTACGGTACGGTCACATGTGCGCAGGTTCTCGGCGCCGGTGACTGTAACGCCATGGCAAAAAGGATGATGATGATGAATATTATGAATATGATGATGATGATGATGATGATGATGATGATGATGATGATGATGATGATGATGATGATGATGATGATGATGATGATGATGATGATGATGATGATGATGATGATGATGATGGGGTAGTGGAGGTGGTGGTGGTAGTTGTCGTCGTCGTAATGGTGGTGGTGCTGCTGTTGCTGCTGCTGCTGAATCTCTATAATCTAATACATCTTGGGGTCAGTTTTCGTTTGCGGCTTGCGGAATGAAAGTGAATCCAGGAGTGATTCATAGATGAAGTAAAAGAAGTCTGATGTACATTTATGTCTATGTGTATTTTGTCAGTTACTGATTGAATGAAGTTTTACTTGCCAATAGAAGTAGAAGGCTGAAATCGGTGCGTTCTGACGACCTTGACGTAAAAAGCCATCTGGAGTTTTGAACAACGATGATTATTACATCCTGGTCCTTGCAACCTTGTTGCCTCGGAGTTGTTTGCATGTTGCCACAGCATGAAAGCTTCGTCCTCGAAATCCATGTTAGACTGGAAAAGATGAAGATGGGATCTGTAGCATCTATGCAGGGCAAGGACCAAAAAGAAACCATTGAAGATCCTGGCAAAGCATGAAACAGCTTTTTTCATATGCCAATTTAAATGTTTTGAGTAGGTTCCAGAGGTCGTTATGCATAATTGCACAAACTGAATCGTCAGTCTCAGTCGAGCTGTTTCGCAAGGATCGTCTCTTGAATGCACTCTCAGAATAATGTTCAAGTATTTCTGACACGAAGACTGTTGCCAACTTGTGATTGATGCAGAATCAGTCTTCATTTGCCTGAATTACATCACAACCAGAGTTAGAATGTCTGGAAGGAAGGCCAGACAAATGCATTGCTCTAAGTTGCAGTGTGGAGCACGAAGTGGAGGCTGAAAGACTACCTCTACGCTGTTGCGTTTTACAGAATAGACAAAGTACAGTCTGTTCGACACAGCCTGGCGCCTCCCTTCAATCTCCTCATGTACTGAGGCTGGCAATTTTCATGATTCGTACCCTGCAGATCACAGAGCAGCGGTCGACTGAGCTGGAGCGAATCTATCGCTGTTTCGGCAAGACACATTTGGAGGCATCTAAGTGTGGTCATATTTCTGAGGTCGTCTAGCCCTGTGCCTTTCATCCTCGCCCGTAAAACTATTGTTGTGGACATAATGCATCCTGCGAGTAAAGCAGAAATCTGTCGTTTCAGCTAGCGCTGCCTCGTTGTTTCACTTACGGTCAGAGCTCAGAAGGCCTCCTTGCTGCTTTTCATCGCAGCCTTCGAACACCGTCATTAAGCATGCAATGCATTCTGCACGAGTAATGTCATACTCTTGCTGTGCAACGAGACGTAATCACTTGGAGGCTTTCATTTCCAGTGGAAGGGATTGGCCCTTTGTCGAGGCATCAATCAGCGCTTCCCATGTTGCATGCGACGCACTTCAAGCTCAAGTCTCGCCCTCCATGAGAAGTGCGTAAGGGCTGCTTCCATGAGAACTTGTTCGAACTCCAGAATGAGGCTGTGGTTGTTGTTGTTTTTTACGTTACCTGTGTCGGATTCTTGTCAAGGTACCGAAGGCCCTTTTCCCCGTCGCGATCTCTCAATTTTCGCTCATCTATCCGACTAGCCTCACTTTGCCGCCTTTAAACCCAATGTGCCCGAGGCGATTCCACTTATTTCACACTGACGGTCTTCACACGTTGCTTTTTGTGTAGTACTCATCTCGTGTGTAGAGAGCGGTGCTGCCAGGCCGCACAACCGCGCGTGGAATGGAATAGAAACTGTCCTATTTTGCGTTGAGTCGCTAGCGTCTTTCAAAGATAGCTTCCAATCGCTGCTCGTTTTCTGAAGTGGTTCTGCAAGCGCCAACTAAAACTCGCAACGTGGCTTTGTACGATAAATAGAAAACGAGATGGCGAGGATGACTGAGCGATATAGAGAGCATGAATATCTCTACATATACAAGTCAAGGTATATGGAAACGTGTACAGCCTAGCCTATCGATGTCGTCAAGCGTTTAGTTGTTAACCAAACCAAAAGCGACGCGAGCGGCTTTGTTTACAATGGCCGTTGCGAACCCTTTCCCCGAAACTTCCCACGCCACCAAAGCCTTGCTTTGCTCGATGTCATGTGTGGGACTCAATTTTCATTTCCCAAGATGCACTAAGAGCTATATACGGCTGGAGCCGCTCGATGCCCCCCTCTTCATCTGGAACTCCTGACTGAGGAGCGTATGGAGCCTACTCCGTCAGGGGCGGCCCTAGGCAGTCACTGGTCACCGGGTGGCATCGAGTCATTTGACAGTCACCTGAGCCTTGCTTCGTTCGATGTCAATGTGTAGGACTCCACTTTCATTTAACAAGATGTGCTAAATGATATTTATAACGCATTCGCCATGAAAACATACATTGCATTTAAAAGGGTATTTACTTTCTACACATTTTTCTTCCAAATACTTTTTGAGAAGTGAGTACATGTAAATATTGCTTTGTCGTTTCGAAAGCTTTTCAAGATTCGCTCAGGTCAGAGCAAACAAATATGTTACCAAGGAAATATAGTATCTTTGTGACAGATGGATTTTCCCCCAATATTTATTCAATCTCGGTTAATTTCTCCCTCTAGAGCTGTCCACTTTGGCCATTTTTTAATGACTTTCTTTATTCGCTCGTGATGTCTCACGGGAAAAGAGAATAAGGTAAAGGAAGGGGAAAAAGGGTCAGCAATAAATCTGCCGTAAACATTCTGTGAACATCATTCCGTTTCTTTAATAAAATTCATACTGTGCTATATTATCTGAAGACCAGCATATAAAGTTACTGAGGCAGAAGAAAACGTTTAAACAAACGGAAAGTTATAACTTGAGAGGAATGGTGGGTGGTGGTGGTGTCTGAGTCGGGCTGCAAGAAAAAGAAAAGGTGGAAGGGGCAGGTTTGGGATTCGGGGTGGGGGTGGGGGGTGTTTGCTGAGATGGAGATGAAGATAAACTGGTTCCTCTATCTCGCTGGTCATATAAAACCTCCCAGTGTGTCCGATAGAGGGACGTCAAACTCTGGGAAAATCAGGTTTCTCCGCGGGTGGTTCGAATAAGTCTAAGAGGTGTGTTTATCCACTCTCGCTAAAATGATTTTTTGCCCCATTTTCTAAAATATCCAACGTTTATCATCAGAGATCAAAGCCGCATTTTCTTCATGCATGACCGTCAAGCAGTCTTGCGGGCATTTTAGACAAAAATGTGCAGTCCCTTTGTGCGGTCTGCAAAAAATTCCATGTTGCTGATTGACAGGGAGATCCAGGGTTGTTGACACGTCCATATCTACATCTGCTGAAGCCTTTTCTCGTGTGTGAGTGGGAGATCAACGTTGGAAGACACGCGAGTCTCCAGAGACTGTGTTGTCCTTCGGGGTTGCCGAAGCACAAAGCACCACGGGGATGCCCCCAGAACGAATTAAAGCACCAATGAAAGGAAAAGTAGATATAGCTATCAATGGATGCAAGTCTCTGTATTTATTTCAATGCCATTACGGTGGCAGGGGGCAATTTTTGTGGGGTGGTCTCACAATCAGTCTCATTGATCTCGGGTTTAACTGTTCTTTATTACTATCCGTCTGTGCGATTGTGCAATGGGAAGTAATGTGGCAACGACAGAGAGAAGATGGTGTCTGAAGAGAAAGGGTTTATTGACACGACTGAAATAGTGACAAAGTTACAACTAGAATTTAGGAACTAACGACGATGTAATAATTGGTATATTTTTAAAATGTCAACATGATGCCATCATTTTTAGGGTTTCCAATTGTGTATTTTGTGTTGAAATGAGTTGCGTTCTACTATTATTTTCTGAGGCTGTGAAAAGATCATTATCGCTTTCCAAAGCATTCTTCTCTATACACAAAGCTGTCGGTCGAGATCAAGGAAACGGGAGCAATGTGTGTTTGACAAAAGTATCACAATACTTCACCAATCACCAGACACACAAAATATCAGTGTTACTTTGCCTCCTACATTTTACGTCCACCAGTCGGAGTGACAGTAAAATTATATGCTGCAAAAGAGCTGCTCAACAGATCATTGGAGAACCATTAGCTTGACACTCTTACACGCTTTTAGCTCTGTGCAGTCTTCACCACAAGCAATAGAATCGAGCTCGAATCTTAATGAAGGGGCAGCTCCAGCTGGCAGGGGGAAAGGAGAACGAGGGCAGAAAAGCAGAGACGACAAGAGATGTGTAGAATCAGGAGACCCATTATTGGAGTTGAAAACTGGAGAAAGGGAAATAAATGGGGAATATGGAATATAGAAAGAGGAGCAATGATGAAAGTTCCAAGGACCGGGATAACTGGGGGAATACGTGCAATGTAATGCGAGCTTGTCTTTCGGACTTAGAGTTGCTGAAGAAGACAGCCGCTGTCGGGAGAATGGTTTGACAGGGAAGGAGCGGAATGATCGGTAGGAGGAGGAGAGAGGGTCGAGAGTCCCGATGCCTACTTTCATACAACGTGCGCAAAGGCAGTGGAGGTAAAGGAGGTTTGTCAATAGGGCCCCGGTGGAGTGAATGAAACAATCAACTGAAATGGGGACAGGGAGGTGGATAATAGAAAGGAGGGAGGAGACGAAAGGACTGACGAAGAAGTTTCGTCAGTGAATGCTCAAGTTCAAGACAGACAAGTCGAGATTATCAAGGGCGAGGGAACGAAAACTTTGAGTAGATAGAGTAAGGAGTAGAAACAGAAAGCGAGGGAGACTAATATACAGGAAGATGAATTTGAGTTCATCATGGACTGCATTATAGCCAGTCGGACACAAACAGGAGCACAAGGACTGATGGAGGAGGAGTGGGGTAGGCACTGACGAATGGAGAACGGATGAATGGTCAGGGAGGTAATTTTTGGGTGCTCAAACTGGTGAAAAGACGACAAAATCGACGTGGAAGTATGAAGGCTGAGAAGGATGGAGCACCCAGTAGGTGGAGAGTATTGATATGGCACAGAAAGGGGGAGACTGGGGCAGGGTCTACAAGTAACAGTAAAGTGGGAGTGGGGGGAGGGGTGGGGTGGGACGATCAGAGCTGGTGGGGCAGGCTTGACGAGGCATACAGGGTCAGGACGCCTCCATCCATCAACGAGGCGAGACAGAAAGGGGGCGGTTTGAGATAGAGTAGGGCGCAGGGGGTGGAGCAGAGCAGCAGAACCTGGGGTGGGTGGTGGGAGTGCATGAGGGGAAAACCAGATCAACTCGGGCAGAGTACTGAGCTACACTGTCTATGATGTATCTGAGTGGGGGCCGAGAAGTTCGGTTGATGATTTGAGATTGGGAGTTCGGGGAATGAGTTGCGCCGAGAGTTTGCCTGACACCGGCAGTCCAGGACGGAGGTCGAGAAGGGACACACATCCATCAGTCTACGCCTGCAGAATTCAATATGCTTTAGGATCCCAGAGCCTCATCTGGAGATGTCCGTCACTTCTCACGAAGCCGGGCGCATCGCAGCTGCAGATTGACCGCGGAATTTTCTGTTACTTCTCGTCTGTCAAAAGACCACGCCGACAGCACAGGCTAGCGATCGTAACCGGTGTAATGAATGTTCCAGACCCCCTTGAAACAAAACTCCCTACCCTTCTTTAGAGCGTCGACTAAGCTTTGGTCAACGAAGAGAGACCAAAATAAATTATCAAGTTACGGGACTAATGAAGCGACGCAAAACTGTCATTTCGTTTCTAAAGAAGTTTGAATTGAACTCTGTTCGTGATTTAGTCCTTAGATGAAACTATTACGCCGGAGGGTGGATGTCTTCTATTCTCTTTCCATGATTTTACAGAGGGTCAAAACACTAGGCCTCGAAGTTGACAGATATTCAGATAAGTGACGCCATGAAGACAGTATTTTTCAGAGTGATCAGTTGCAGATGGTCACGCATTTGCGTCGGAGTGTGTTGCTTCTGCGTTTGACATCTTTGTCTGTCACGTTTTGAAATTATGAAACTAATCATCATGCCCGAGGCAACCCTCGCCGAGTTCAAATAAGGCACTCTTGTGCCCGCGCTTGATTCCCACAACTGCCGAAATGACTGACAGCTTTTTTGTTCTCCTAAGAATATGCACTAATCTGTTTTTGATTCACAATGAAAATAAAGATGTATCTCTGAAACGCACGCTGAAATGTCCAAGTCTGTTTTTGCAAAATGATAATGATAATGACGACGACGACGACTATGATCATGACGACCATCCCGACGATAAAAGTGATGACAATGGCGGACGACGACGCTGCTGTTGCTGCGGCTGCTGTTGTTGTTGTTGTTGTTGTTGTTGTTGTTGTTGTTGTTGTTGATGATGATGATGATGATGATGATGATGATGATGATGATGATGATGATGATGATGATGATGATGATGATGATGATGATGATGATGATGATGATGATGATGATGATGATGATGATGAATAATTAGCAGATAAAAGGAAACACGTTATCCATATTCTTCTACCCATTCCTTACCAAAAACTTTTCACCTACAAGGTTGATCACATCAGAATCCTGCGCATACGTATCACCCCGGAACCCACCCTGACAGGCCAGTGTTCGTTTAGAAGGTAGCTACTAGACAAAGACGGAGGGTCTTGGCAATGGAACGGCCCTCGCTTGTGCCCATTTTCAATCCTGTGTGCAGAACGACAATGCGAAACAAACACACACCTTTCACGAGGATGCAACTCTATGAGGCATGGAGCTCCAACTCCTGAATCCTGACGGCGTCATTCGCGTCATTCTTACAATGAAGACAGTTTTTCCATCAACACGGGAGTTCTTAGTGTAAGTCCAAGGTGCCCCGACTTTGCAAAGGTCATCTTGACGCCCAAACAAGACGAGAACAAAACGTCTAAATCTTCTTGCTCTCTGCGTTTTCCGCATTTCGACTTTCTGATCTTCGCCGTGTATTTCTCTGCACGCTTCTCATCATGGAAGTCGAGGAGAAATCTTGCAGCTTGGCACCTTAATCTGAGACGTGCCTGTTTTTGTGGAAACTTGTGAAAAAGTAAACCCTCAAACGGCCTTCCCATGAATACCTTATCCTCATTAGTGGTCAAGTACGTCCCTCGGATAAGACGTGGTGCAGAAAGAGCCGTCGAGTGTGAAATTGTTTCTGGACATGACGCTGTGTGGGAACTCACTAAACCAAGACTCGGGGAAGTCGCTCAGATGCACTTGAGACAACTACAAGAATAGCTTTACCCCCAGCTAATTTGTCTGTCAAAAACCAGAAGCCGCGCAAAATCCCGACTGCACAGGAAACTTTTCCTTCAATTTTTGTTAGAGGTCCATCTTTGAATTTTACTTTGCCCTCAACAATATCGCGTTACGTGGTAATCTAGTGTGATGGAGTGGCAGCAGTGGGGTGATGGTAGCAGGGCGCAGGTATGAGACAAATCAAACTTGCTTTCCACAACTTTATTCACCAATGGGTACAGGAGCTCCTGGCTTGTCCGAGGCCTGATGATCATGGCCTGGACCAACCCAAGACCGTGGTGGCAGTGGTCTCTCTCCCAGATGGGATGGGGTCTCTCTAAGCAAGCACTGCAGCCTCTATTTATCGGGATGGACAAGAGTAGGAACAAAGCGGGAACAGAACCGGAAGGGTTCACTTCCGGGGGACTTTCAGACAAAGGACGGAAGTTCTCTCTTCCGGTGAAAGAGGAGAGGGGGGTAACGATGGAGAAAAACAGGCGGGCAGAGAGGCTTGGGTGAGAGCTGACAATCTGGCTGCTCCAAAAACTGACCTCTTGGAGACAACTATGCCAGCCAGCGTCCAGCCGGGCATCGCTAGAGGAGAGGATAACATCAGGAGATAAGGGGAGCGAGAGGAGAGAGAGACAGAGAGAGAGAGAGAGAGAGAGAGAGAGAGAGAGAGAGAGAGAGAGAGAGAGAGAATAAGTTACATGGCAAGAGATCGACAAAAATGAGAGCGAATAATTCAGTAGGGGAGGATTTCCTCTTGGTTACATATGCCATGGCTCTTTTCACAACCCAGCGTCCGCGCTGGATAATTTCATCCGAGTCCGAGGTGGACTATCCACACTCAGGAACGGGATTACATCATGCATTACATGATCATCTCCCCTTCGACATGACCGTAAGGCTTCACGTCGTACTGAACTACACATATGTATAACTGAAGATGTGGCATTGCCAAAAGGGATTGCGAATTTTGTATGTGACAGGGAACCCGCATCCGATATAAGATCCAAAGTTGCACATTGCTCTCAATATTATGACCCGAAACCATATGTACTTTGCCTACTTATACAAAAGAAAAGAATTACACGTAGATGTAGCTCACACTCTGTGGGCATCGCAACAAGTTATCATACCTGGCAGTAACACGGCCTGGCAAGCTTATCATATTTGGCAATAAGCATGTAGGCAATAGGACATAATCATGCAGAAAAGCGAGAACCAGGCAGCACACGGACGACAGGAGGCGAACTGTCTGAGGCAAGGAGTA